>JAJMIF010000124.1:0-62743 GCA_030583505.1 Sugiyamaella castrensis
ATAATTTTTTTCTTTGAACAACACTTATTTACTGCTTTACTAAATATTTAGAATATATGTAAAGTCATTATCGATTAATTTTATCATTTCTTCAACTGCGGCAAGACTCCTGATGTTAATATAGGTTTAGGTTTGGTTACCCTGTTGTGCCTCGTGGACCCAGACCGGCTGCACAAACTTAACATCGAGCGAAGCGAGCAAAGGAGGCGGCTGGACCCATGCCCAGGGCAAGCTGGCCAACTATTTATCAATCATATATATATATATATATACTATCCGCGCGGCTAGTCTGTACTCGGAGTTTTATAACGTCATAGACTCATATCTTGTTTTGATCAGAGCAGCTAGCTAATCAATAACCGGTTGAAGTTAACATTTGTTACGATTACGGTTAATATTACAGCAACCGAGGAGGGCCCGAGCGTAAAAAGGAATAAGCCCAATCGCCGAGAGGCAGACCTTGGCAGAATGTCCTGTATGACATCTGAAGCACGTATCAGGCAAAAATGGACGAATTATAGACCTTTTAGTTTGTACCTGGCACTTTTTAGTTAGTCCTGTCTCCTGACACTTAGGTGCACGTCTCTTAGGCCCTGCCCAGCACGACCCTGCCGATCATCTGCCAGGTTCTGCCTCAAGCAGCCTTACACGGCTGTCATTACAATATGCAGCAAACAAATAAAGGACCGTTTTTGGACTTTGAATCTCAGAGTCAGACGTCGACCTCTTTATTTCTCTCACTCCCCTCACACTCTCATAATACAACAAGAACATTACAAAAACAGGATCAATCATAAGAGGATAGAAGTATTTTCGTTTGTCAACTGAAATTGAAGTTAACTTTGTTAGTTTTTTCTCTCTGTTAAGAGAGGTGTTTCTTTTTCTTGGTTATATCAGGTTCTGTTGCTTCTTCAGAGCACTTTCGTTTATTCTATCTTTATATTTGTTTCATTTGTTCATTTGTTCATTTGTTCATTTGTTCATTTGTTCATTTGTTCATTTGTTCATTTGTTCATTTGTTCATTTGTTCATTTGTTCATTTGTTCATTTTTTCATTTGTTCATTTGTTCACTCAGAGTGTTAGTGTGTTCTATACTGTCGTAGTTCATTATTTGATTAGAATACCCAAATTCTAAATAATTTCTGTACAGTATCCAAATCAAGAATGGACTTCGTTTATGACAAGATACAAGTTGCTACAGCTGATCCAGCTGTTACTCCTAATCTGAATGAAGAAGTAGATGATCAAAGTTCTCCAGAATCACGTCAAAATCAGGACCAAGATGATCCACAACAACATCAACGAAAACCTTCTTCATCTATAGATATTGCTGCTGATAAATTGGAAACTGGAATTGAATTGGCTTATAATAAATTGACAACAGTCGCAACAAAGACCAATTGGGGTTCTTTATGGGCAACAGTTAAGAAGCAAGGTGAAGCGGCTCTAAAAGAAACTACAAAGGATATTAGTGCATTCAGACAAGAAGTTGGAACTTTTCTTGCTGATGGTAGTAATGATACTAGTAATACCACTGATCAATCATCAGCTGATAAACCAGTTTCACAATCATCTTCAACAAATGATACTTCCTCAGTACCACCATCACAATCTCCCTCTACCAATTTAGAATCATCTCAAGAAACCCTGGTTAAACCACAACAACAAGCCTCAACCATGTTGTTCGAGTTGACTAAACGTGCGCAATTATATATTGATACATTGGATCGCGACCTTGAAAAATTGGAAATCGCTGCTGGTTCATATGTAGGTAAAATTGGTCAAGACTTGAAATCATTTCTTAAAGATGCAGTGACAGTAGATGCTCCAGGAACAATTAGAAATAACAGTAATAATAATGGATCTGAATACGATTCTGAAAGTGGAGAAGATGCTCCTGCTGAAATTCTTTTTGATGTACCTGAAGCAGTTCGGACTCAGATTTATTCGACTCGTTTGGATGCTCAATTACATGCTTTACATACTTCTGCACAACCATTTTTAACAACAACTACTGAACCTGATTATGAACAGTTTGCTAAAAACTTTAATATTGATTCCAATACTAAAAATATTGCTGATGATCTTGATAAATATAAACCATTACGTAGTTTGATGGAATCACTCGTTCCTGAAAAAGTTGCCTATAGAGATTTTTGGGCCAAATATTATTATATGCGTAAACATATCCAAGAACAGGAACAGCGAAGAAAATTATTGGTTCAAAAAGCTGCTGAACAAACTAATAAGGATATAACATGGGATGATGAAGACGAAGACGAGGAAGGTGTAGCGGATAAGTCGAAAACCCGTCAAGCTCATGGCCCTACTCTTATTATTCCTTCCACAACTGCTTCAAGTACAAGATCCTCTACCGATGACAGTTATGATTTAGTCTCTAAAACAAATTCGACTATCGATCTTGGCCAGAAAAATGAAGACAATTCCGTTGCTGAAGATGACGATGATGAAGAGGATTGGGAGTAATCATATTGTCTATACATATCATTGGAGAGGATTCCACCTGAAACCTTATAGCTCTGCAGAGTTCAGTTTCTTCCGAATATGCTTTCATGATAATGTGTCTTATATTTTTTTTTATGAACCCGAAATAATATATGGATATATACTCGAATAAGAATGAACTAGATGGACTTCTAGGAATGTCTACAATAGATAGCGTATGGGTATAGCCCCTGTGATCCAACTGCTGTAGAGTGTAGCGAGAGGTCGGGTCTGCCCGAATGGCAAAATTTTGAGATAATCAATGCAAATACATAAATAATATATATATATATAACCTACAATACAGACAGGAAATTGCTCGCCAATTTTAATGCACAGTCCACAAATTAAGAAGATGAAGACGATAGTATTGAATGGGATGAAGAAGCTTTCGCTAAAGGTGATTCTAATTCAAGGCGAGTCACGCTTTGCGAAGTAGTACGCTGATGATTTGGGGTAGCAGCGAACTCAGGATTGACTTCAACCACAGTGAATTTCTTTCCATGTAGGGTGAAATCTCCTCCTTCATCTGCTTTTCTTAGCAACGACACACTGCGTCGATTAGAGCTACCAGATTTTGTACCGTTGTTGCCATTGTCTTCACTAGATCCCGGAGCAGTATGTCGTTTATTCGACCCTTCTCTAAGACTACGTTGTAAGGTTTTTCCTCTCTTTGGTATAACAAGAGTATCTTGAGAAGTTCCAGCAACAGGGGACGGAGGAGGCTTGATAGGACTCGTAGTCCCACTTCTATTAGCAGTGGCAATAGAAAAACTATTACCAATACTATTGGTGCTAGATATACTTCGATTACCAGAAGATGTCCGAACCAAAGAAATAGCTCGCGCAGTAATTTCATCATTATTATCAATATCTGCTAACGAGTCTGTTCCGCTCAAAGCTTTTACAAGAGAACTGGTCTTCACTGGATCCCCATTGACAACTTCCACGGAACTATCCAAAGAGATGGTACTGGCCGCTTCCACACTAAAGTTATTATCTATAGGTGACACTTCCTCAATGGCTCTAACATCAGCTTCCACTTCTTCCCTTTCTAATTCAAATAAACTGCAATAGCACAACAACTGTTTACGGTCAAGCCAACGCCATTCCAGAGTAGCTGCCAGTCGACCAGCTGCAAGAATTACAGCCTCTCGTGTTCTTTGTTGGATAGGTGCTAATAATTTCAAATGACGGCCAGTACGGATATTATCTTGTAGTTGGTCTTCGATTTTGGCCAATTTATCTACAATTTCTTTCAATTTTTGATCGACTGTAGCAACCCGCACAGTATGACAGGTTTCAGAACCACCGATTGTAAATTCACTAGGCTTTAATTTTACTTCCAATTCACTTGACGAATCTGATTCTACTTCTGCCTTCCCCTTTGAGAATGAGGACCTGTGTTGATCATTTGCTGTTTTACCTTTAGTAATCCCAGGAACAAAGTAAGTACTGAATGCAGCAGCAAAATTGATCTTCATCATCCAATCCTTCATTTCATCGTCAGATTCAGCTGCAAACCAGTCTATAACACCACCCGCACTGCGCAATAAGAAACCATACTTCTGTGAAGAATCATTATTATTCGATGAAGTGAGTGCCACCATTTCACTAGTACTTAAATTAGCGCTATCTTTTAAATCGGCAATAGGACGAACAATAACATTACTCTCAATCGAACCGTTAATGGGGGTACCTGTTTCAGTGCCTGAACTTGTGTTGTCAGAAACGCTAGAGATAGATGAACTGGACCCTGACTGCGAAATGGAATTCTCAGACGCATTTTTCATTCGAGATGATAGATGTCTCTTTATCCAAGAGACGTCCTTAAATAGATACAACTTTGACGGTGTCAGAATTGCACCGAATTCTTTCCAGTTGTTCTTGGCATATATCATCCGTTTCGCCTCTCGACGGTATATGATTCCAATCTTTATAATCCTAATTGTCACAGTTCCTGGATCGCTGTGTTCTGGATCCACAGTGGTATCCGGAGAGAGAAACGCTTCTGGTCGCGATCTCTCAGAGACTAATTTCAAACGGAGTCCATTTTGGGAGTCAATGAAAAATTGATGTCGAAGTTCACGAAACTGTTCCTTTGACTCCACTTTCGGGAAAGCGTAAGGATCATCGAGACTTAAAACTGCTGCTAAGCTTGGGCGGATATCATCCAGGCGACTCTCCATCAATAACGTATAAGGATCCAGTAAATCCTTAGTAGTTTTACCAAAAGATGTATTTCTTCGTCCCCAATTTCGAGAGCTGATCTGTGAGAAATCTTCGTCGGTATGTATAAATGGCGTATAAGTAATATTATCATAGAAACACTATATGTTAGACACCCTCTCTATCAGTCATCAGGAAAAAAATCGTTGACATATTTTGCTACTCACCTCTAGAACATCTTTTGGAACACCTTTTGCATAGGTATTACGAACATATTCACTCTTAAGCATTTTATGACGATTACTCTTGTTGAAAAAATCAGTATGAAGAATTACCAACGAAAACACTACAACATAAGCTGTTTCACTGTCTATATAAATATCGGGATTATTACAATGGTACGTCAAAGCGAAACATTCAAGAACCCGGTCAATTTGTTGAGTTTCTTTAGGTAGGCGTACATACATGAGAAACTTTCGAAGCGCCATATCAACAGGGTCTCCAACAAAACCAAAAGTGTCAACATATTTTTGTAGAACCTGACGATGAAACGAATCATCCGACTTGGAGAGAATAACCGCTAAGGAGCTACCAATATCGGTAGTCTCCTGAATTCGTTTAAGGTAATCTTCGCAAGTCTCGTGCTCGCCAAGTCGCTCAGGTAAGGTGAAAGGATCGTCATATGAATTCTTCAAAGATAAAGATGGTCTTGGGCTAGGAGACATTTTTCTATTGAAAGAAGCTAGGCCAATTGTTGAATCAACATCAGATCGCAACCTACCCGATAAAAGAGAGCCTAATGAAGGTCTAGCGGACATGAAAGAACTAACTCCGCCCCCAATAATGGTGTTACTATTATTACTATTATTGTTACCGGATCTAGCATCGGTTAAAGAGCCTAAAGTACGACTTCTTGGTCTATTCTTTGGTGAGGTTTGAGGGGTAGAATCTTCTGAAGATGCAGAACCAGATTCACAATCGGCCCTAGCGCCAGTAGTGTCATCCTTTTCTACGACTTCTTGGCTGGATAATGACCGAATAAGAGGAGTTCGCTTCAATTGTAAAGAAAAAGATGACGGCGAAACAGAGACGGGGCGAAGTTCAGGAGTTTGGGGGGAGGATGATAAATCTGGGCCTGTAGTAGTAGTTGTTGTTGCAGTTGTTGCAGTTGCTGCAGGGTCGGTGCAAACGCCAATATCTGTATCTGGTGGGAAGAGCATTGAAAATGTCTTTCTTCTAAATCGAGCCAAGGGGGCTCGAAATGAGGTCGATAGGTCTGCACTGGAGGAGGAAGTCCCCATCGATGTCGAAGTTGATGCAGACATAAATGTGTTGAAAATGCTACTATTGGATTTTGCTGTGGGTGGTTGTAGTGAAGGTTGCAGTGAGGGTTTATTATCAGCCATAGAAGAAGAAGAAGGTCTAGAAATATGCTTGGTGAGGTTTACTGGCACAGGGAAGGTCGGTGATCCATTATCATTATCATCATTATCATTATCTCTACTCAAGTGGCCCGCACTTGAGTCAACCTCCTCCGAAACTAAACTGGGAAGAAGCGGGCTACTAGTCTTACCATGATTAGAAGAGCTAAGATCAGGTATGTTTTTATCAAAGAGGTTTGCAATAAGCTGCTGTGATGAACTATCATCCTCAGGTGCAGTCTCATCTCTAGCGGTAAACTCTAAGAACGGTTGATTTTGTATTACGTTAATTCTATCAGGTAGATCAAGTGTAATTGTGGGGATGTTTTGAAAATTTTCCAATTCAGCTGAAGCTACTGGAGGTGCAGTAGGACTATTTCTATTACTGTGGAAAATGCTAGTTTTAGATTTTGCTTTATTGTATTTTAATTTACCGTCTCCTGAAGAAGGACTGATTGCTTTCCCAGGAGAATAGGAGGGAGATACAATGACAGAAGAAGAACGGGAATGCAATTTTTGTTGTTGTGGAGATAATGCAGGCGATCCTGGAGAAGATTCACTATCCAAATTGGCGCTACCACGATGGACCGCAGCCGTTGATGGTGATTCTAGAGTTTCACTTGTTCTACTTGTTGGATAGATAGCTGGACTAGTTGATCCTGACTGAGAGTTTCTTGATTTTTGCCAAGAAGATGAAGCAGGCATGGTATTTTCACGTAAATCTTCAAATGACTGTCTGAATTTGGAGAAAAGAGACGCAACAGATGATGACGATGCAGCAAGATTTCCCTGGGTTGTCGCCGTTAATGTTGCAGAAGTTGGAGGCACTAATGATGGTGACGATAAAGACGATCTCGGATTATTAATATTACCAGAGGTTGTACTAGTAGTAGTTTTGTTATTACTCAATTTTCGAGAACCATTTCGAGTTAATGAACTCAAATTTGACGTTGACGATTTCTTCCTTAGAAATGATGACGGTCTCGATGAATCACGCGAAAATACAGAGGCGAATCTTTGTTGAACTCCAGATGTTGTCAAGGAAGTGGTTGAAATTGCCGGTGATGGACTATCACGAATTAATCCAACATCGCTACTGCCATCGGCTATTTCAATAGGATCTATTGGTTGCTTTTTACGTCGAAGAGAAATGGACGGCATAATTCGCTGTTTCTCTTAAAAAGCCCTTAAAGGCTAGTATATCTGCCCAGACTCCAATAGTCTTATAGATTAACAAAACATTAAATAGAATAAATTGGATACTAGCTTTGTTAGTATATAACTTAGGCCAGACTAACCGAGCTGTCCAGCCCGATTATAACAGTCCAAGAGCATCTCTTCCAAGCGGAAATCTCGGCATCTGCTACAGGAGACAAGATTCCACTAGAACTGTTTTAACCGCCCCAACCGATTCTCCCTTTCCAAGACGAAATCTCGAACGGATTCTCTCCAATCGATAGAATCCACTAGTACCATCTAACAACAAGAATTGTTTCCGGACCTGCCGATCGTTCCCAGAGCTAATTAAAGATTGAGGATATCGTAGAGAGATATTTTATCGAACGAGCATTAGAAACTCAAAAAAGAGCATGAATAGAATCACCAGTTGAACTTTGGTACAAGTTGATCAAAAGTTTCAGCATCGGATCATCTCGAGAAATAAATTAATGTTCCAAGATTTGATTCAATTCATCACCAAGTCCACTATCAACCAACAATTATCTCCATCAACCCCATCAACTCCAGCATTAACTCAACCATCAACTCCGCTAACTTCGCCATCAACTCAACTCAACTCTACCAACCATCAACTTTTCCATCAATTCTACTAACTCTACTAACTACCATCAACTCTACCAACTCTCCCAACTCTACTATCAACTCCGTCTTAACACCACCAAACTAACCTTTACTCTTACTACTCTTACTACTCTTACTACTCTTACTGCTCTTCAAACGTAAACTAATTAATTCTAAAACAATCAATCAATCGAGTGTGTATGATGTTGCTGTTAGTATGTGAACTATCATCCCCCTCCTTTCTCCCTATTATTTCTGCCCCCCTGTGAATGAACAACGTTACGTACCGAATCGGTCGATCGATCGAACCAAATGGCACGGCTGAGCAAAACGCGCTGGCACAAAGTTTGACTGAACGCAGAAGAAATGCGATTTTGCCGCGGGAGAAGGATGCGACGTGTTAATTTCCACCCTAAACCACGTTCTATAGATAACAAGTTAATGTTATAACTGTTATAACTTACGTGCGTTAGTTACGTAAGTTTTTTACTAAGCTAGTTGAAGCCGTATTATGGACGAAAAAGAAGTTTGATAAATGCAGTGGAAAGTAGATAAATGGTTTGACTGGAAAGCTGAAAGAGGGGAGGCATATTGGAAATTTTATTTTATTTATGTTCTTCTTCTCCAGCAGTGTTTATTAATTGGATTATGGTGTTGATTGAATTACACAGTAAGAAACGAATGTTAACTTAGTAACTTTCCGATTAATAATTAGGTAATAAAACGTAAGTTAGAGTTCATACACTACACTACAGACTACCGACACGTAATAATATATCAAGTTTACTTAGTTTAGACCCCTGCTTGACTCTGTCTTCGGCTTCTGGAGCTTCAGTTTTCCCAGATACTCCCTAAGTTATATTTTCCCTTGCAGGACGTGTCTGGGGTAAAACGCCTTAACCAGCGGAGAAGGCCAGAAAGGGAATCTGTGTCTCTCTGTGTCAGTCAGCAAACGGAAGGCGGAAGACTTTGTAACGTTATAGCTGACTCTAAGCTGAGTCAACTTAATCACTACTGATTAACCTAGTCCTGTTCTTTGGACGATCTCACCTCTAAGTGACTATTGCCAATTAGTTAATAAAATTGACAGCAACAAAACCTGTACGATAAATAAATATTTTTATAAAAGGTGCATAAAGAACATATAGAGATTCACCGAAGGACGGTAAAAAGCAGTCGTCCTGACTCCTGGGTTTTTGGTTCATTGGTATTATTGTAAAACGTCTTAGTAGTGTATACTGATATAAGAATAAATATTTAAAAAAAAAAATAATAGAGATTCAAAGAACGTTAGAGGATTGATGGTTGAGTTCTGAACGTCTAAAATCTCGGATACTTGTTAAGGTTTAACATAAGAAGGCTTCTACAATATTTTGACAGATTAACGAATGACAGGCCGGCGGGCGCGCGCCATCAAATATACGGCTGAAATATTTTATAATTTTTTATTTCCACCAAAAATACAAAGTATTTCACGTATTATTATTCTTTCATATATTTCAGTTGGTTAGATGTGATTGATGGATGATATTACTTAGTGGAATCTCGTATAAATGTCTTCTTATTCGAGTTACTTCTGTATTTGCAATCAATTCATACTTACTATTTCTGAACCTTTGAAAACTCAAAGAGAATCTATTGATAAATCATGGGTTCTACCAAATAATCCGTCTTCTTATATATTGAAGGCATTGCCAGACTCTGAGCTGACAAAAGTTACTGGTAATTCTGGAATCGGCAGTGATGAATTATGGAGAATATATAGATGTCCCAGATGTTCTTTACCTGTAGCATATGATTTACTAATGTTATCGAATCAAACTGAGAAGAAAACGTTTATAATAAAAGGTTCATTGAATTTGGGTGAACAAGGGGTATAATTTATGATAATGCTTGCGGCGGGTTCTCGAGCGCCGGAGGCAATAAGAAGGTGGTCGAAATATTATTTATCGCATTACAATTAATGTTTATCTATTTTTATTTATTCATCCTCTTCTTTCCTTGCCGTCAACTTTAATTTAATAACTGGAATTGAACCCCGAGATTTGCGAGATCTTTTATTCTTTCCATCATGCTTGTTGTTACTAACATTAACCTCCGATTCATCAAATAAATGTTCCTCTACTTCCTGTTCTAATTCTCTCTTCACTTCGGGTGAAATTTCATTAAACTTTTGACTGACTAAACTATCCAATTGTTCTGCATCTTCATGAACCATAGAACCTGGTTCATTATATGTACGAGCATTATTAAACATCAAATCGAAATCATTCTTAACTTCTTGTAGATCGCGATATACTCCTGATTTAATTTTCTTTCGGATAATACTCAAAGCTATAGGCTTAGAAATGAGAACATAATAATCAGGATAAATCGTTTTAGGAGGCAACTCGGCAAAAATATCTGATAGATTTCGACCAGTATCGTCTTCAACTGCATTAATAACTGTCGAATAAAGTTCCATACTAGCTTTTCTAACTAAAGATTTTTGAGATGAGGTCAATGGATTATTATTATTATCGTCCTCAGTGATTTTCGATGACACTCTTCTTCCACGACCTTTCTTAACTGGTGGGCCATTTTCTTCTAAATCCTCATTATCAATTCCATTAACTTTTTTATTCTTATCATCATCCAAATCTACTGATGAAGAAACCCTGGCACTTCTACTACGCTTTCGTTTGGTAAGAGTAATATCCTCATCAACTGTTATATCACCATCAACTGTACTTGCCGTCTCATCTTCATCTTGATCTTCATCATCTAATTGTCCATACTTCTTTGCATGTCTACGTTGCTGTCTTTGTCGCTTGCGAGCAATAGCATCTTCAATTGTATCTTCATCATTATCAACTGCTTCAAGCCATTGCTCTTCAGTCAATCCATCATCATAATAAATCGCCTTACGTTCTCTTGCACCACGACCAAGAACAGCATTATCTCGTTTCGGCTCCAAATATTCCCGAATATCGGTCTTATATTCTTCAGGAAGCTCATTCTCACCATACAGCCGGTCTTTTTCTTTATCTTTTCCATAAGGGCTAGTAGCATATCGTTCAGCATCCATTTTATTGAATAATTCACGTTCTTCTTCACTTCGGGCCAGAATCTCATTCAATTCATCATCATCCATTTCCTCATCTTCATCCTTTAGTTCTTTACGTTGTTCTTCTGCTTCCAATAACGATCTTAAAAATGCCTCTTGCTCTTCAGCAGTTGATTTATTATCGAATTTACCTGCTTGAATTACTTTACCATCAATCTCCAATTTGGCATGAGCTCGACCCAAAATAGCTTCTTCTACAGAATCTTCAGTAATCAATCGTAAAATACGTACTTCTTTAGTCTGGCCAATTCTATGTGCACGATCTTGAGCTTGAAGATCTTGATGAGGATTCCAATCAGTATCATAAATAATAACCGTATCAGCAGTTTGTAAATTCAAACCCAATCCACCTGCTCGAGTACTAAGCAAAAAACAAAAATAAGGCGAGTTTGGTGCATTAAATATTTTCAACAAATTAGATCGTTCATCGGCCTTAGTACTACCATCTAATCGTAAATATTGCATACCTTTAAGACGTAAATAATCTTCCATAATATCCATGACTTGAGTCATTTGGAAAAACATTAACACCCTATGACCTGTTACTTGTAATTTGGAGAAAATCCTATCCAATAATTCGAATTTTCCTGCTACTCTCCATAGATTATCATTATTAGCTCGTGTAGGATTTATAAGATTCTCAACTTCCTCAAATACATATGGATGATTACAAATCTTTCGTAATTGCATGACTCTGTTATTTAGACCTTTAACTGACATTTTAGACTTCTCACTTTCACCAATAAATAAAATATTATGTTTAAGCATCTGTTCATAAAGTTTACTTTGAATAGCCGACATTTTACATTTGATAACTTTTTCAACTTTATCTGGTAGATCCTTCTCAACATCTTTCTTCAATCTACGTAAAAGGAATGGTCTTAATACCTTATGCAAACGCCTAATGATTAGTAACGTTTCTTCTTCTGTAAGTTCCATTTTATCTTGACCACCAGTATTAGCAAATGGAGTATTAAACCATTCATCAAATGTTTTCACAGAATTGAAAATCTTTGGTAAAACGAAATTAAGTAATGCCCAAAGTTCAGGTAAATTATTCTGTAATGGAGTACCAGTAAGAATAAGTCTATGTCTTGAGAAATAATATTGAGTTAATGTATACGACAATTTAGATTGAGCATTTTTCATCCGATGACCTTCATCAATAATCATATGAGTCCATTTAATCTTGGATAAGATCGGACGATCCTTGATAATATATTCATAAGTAGTAAGTAAAACTTGGAAATCTCCGGTTCGAATAATTCCTTGTTGTGCTTTACGAGCATTTGGAGGACCTTTATAAACGACCTTTTTAACCGAAGGTGCCCATTTCTCGAATTCTAATGTCCAATTAGTCAAGGTTGATAATGGTACAATTATAAGATAGGGACCAGGTTGTTTTTTGTATTCAATCAAATAAGTAATTAAAGATATTGATTGAATGGTTTTACCAAGGCCCATCTCATCAGCTAGAATACCATTGAGATTATTATTATATAATGAGACCATCCATTGAAGACCCTTGATTTGATATTCTTTAAGAGTTCCACCAACAAGTATTGATGGTTGTTTAACAACAGTTTCCTTGATACGATGAGCAACTTCATAATAATCGATCTTTTCATGATCTTCAACCTCACCCTCACCAGCGGTAGATTTACCTATAATAGATCCATCCCCAAATGGAACTCCTGCTGCCTGTTGTTGTACCTTTACAGCTTGAGCCAATGAATCCAAGAATGAATTTGTTTGACGAAGTAAATGAGTAATACGAGTATCTTTCGTTTGATCTAATAATTTAATATAAGCATCCTCATCATTGGACCTTAAAGCCAAGAGACGCTGTTTAGCAGTTCGTTCAGCTCGTTTAGATTCTTCCCGTTCAATTTGTCCATGAGTTGTCATAATAGATCGAGCAAATAAAGCATTACGATTTCGACGTTGCCTAGCAGATTCATGGACTCTCTCAGCATGACTACACACGGTTGATACATAGAGTAATTGTATTCTACGTTCTTTGCGTTCTCGTTCAAGTCGTTGTTGTAACTCCAACTGTTCAGTCAATCTTAATTCCTGAGCAGTCTGGGTTTTAACTCGACGACTTAACGCTCGACTCATCATACTTTCGGCCATGGGGTCGGACTTAGCTGCTAAATTATAAACAATATGTTGACGAAGAGATTTCTGTTTAGCAAGGACTCTTAATCCTTTTAATTCAGTTACTGCCTTTATTTTCAAGTAATCTTCTTCTGGGTTAATGTCATCATCCGGGCTATAAGTGACAGAATTACTATCGATAGTACCCAAATTGCCAGGCAAATGTTCTAATTCAGCCACTCGACATAATAAACGGTTTCGGATAATTGTTTCTGCCGACCCTCCAACAGAACGAAGTCGTTTTTCATATTGACCTAGCAGTCGTTTATAACGAGAATCAAAGTTTGCTGATGAAGATGAAGATGAAGAAGCACTAGTCTTATCTTGACCACTATTATGAGCACCATCAAAACTAACTTTCAAATCAGTTTCTGTTAATGAATCAAGTAGGACTCCTTGAATATTTGCAGTGATATCTACATTTCGTGATAATAATTTGAATGCTTGAATCTGTGCACGTAATAGATCTGAATTTCTAATGGTAGATGGCTGTTCAGTCAATATCTCAATATCACCTTTGGTACTACGTGTTTTCTCCTTTCTTAAACTTCTGACTTTTTCTTCACGAGCATTATACAATTTTTGAGAATTGGAAATTAATTTCAGTACCCGTGATAATTCGGCAAATTCTGCATGAGTTTCTTCTCGGACACCTTTATGTTTGAGAGCATTCCATCGCTAAAAAATAAGTTAGAAAAAGTTCAAGCCCGTAAGTTTGGTTTGCTCAAGAAGTTGACCCAGAATGAGATCTCCTGGGACCCATAACTCGAGCTATCATAAACCTCATTACGCGTAACTACTTACCAATAATAAAAGTTTCACTTGTTCACGATTGATTGGAATCGGGATTGATGGTTGGGGTTTTGTAACTGGAGAACGACCTGACACGGGTGCTACATTAATTGTTGCTACCATCGTATGTAGTCGTGTTCGCTGTACTGTTGTTGCGTTAACAAAAAGACTTCGACGACTATCTAATTATTATGTATAACTTTGATATCATAAAAATGAATTATTGTTGTTGTAACTATGGTGACGCACCAACACAAATTCAAAGTTTTTTTTTTTCTTTTAACAATTTAAAAGTTTTATTAAACAGACTTAATCACTTGTAAATGCCGCTGCTCGGGATCAAAAACAAATTTCAAAATAAACTGCCGAAAAACTAAATGATCTCTTTCAAACGTGATAAATAGAAAAGTTCAGAAGATAAAGTGCAAAACTGAAAACTACAAGCAAAAATGTTCTGTTAAAGAAGAAAAGAAAGAAAAATAAGAGGCCGTTGTTGGGAGAGAGATCTTAGGCCGGGTAATATTAGGTCACGTGTGGAACCTTATCAGGTGTAAATTACTAATAAGGTAAATACACCTAACCCAACGCTAATATCAGGGGTTTTACCTGGGTCAACAAAATGATAAAATTAACCGGCAATGAGTTTATATATATTCTAAATGTTTGGTAAAGCAGTAAATAGGAGCTAGATAAAAAAAGAATTAGAAAAATATCATTAAAACTGAGGAATTTATGAATTATTGTTATTTTCTATAACCGGTAGCTTTTGTGCAGGTCAGTAGTTCAGCTGCAGCATGCCTCAGGTTCATTGTGTTAACTTTTTTTAACTAATGACGTATAATAATTAGAACATTTTGAGTAATAGTTATTTATTTATTAAATCTACTTCGAACCTCGCCGATTGCCTAGGTAATTTCAATATAAGTTTGTTTCGTTCAGTTTCTAGATTCCAGCCCTGAATTCACCACTTAAGGAAGCTGGGAAAAACCTCTTCCTGAGGCTCAAAAGCCACCGCCAAAGCCTTTTCTCTTGAGGATTAATCAGCACCTCCCAATCCCTTTATTAAATAGTTAATAATGCTCGTTAACGAGAATATTTGGCGTTAAGCCGCGTGATTATTTAGTCGTTTTGACCGTGAAACTCGTTAACTAGAATATTCTAACGCTATACTTTACGACATTTTTCATTCCTTACATTCTTCTTATTATTTCGTTTACTACCAGACTATATCATATTCAAATGCCTGATAATAACATTGAAGTCGGCACAACTAAATCTGGCCCAAAAAAACGTCTAGAAGATCCTCCTGATGTTAGATTGTCTAAAGCCTTATCTCAAACTTTACGACATGGAGCATTAAAACAAGGAATCAAAATATCTTCTGATGGATTTGTATCGGTTGGTGAACTTCTTCATCACTCCAAATTTAAAGATTACACATTTTCCGATATTCGTCAAGTAGTTGATACAAATAGTAAAAAAAGATTCTCATTAAAACGGATTGATGGCAACGACGACGATTATGATCCAGATAATTGGTATATTAAAGCTAATCAAGGACATTCTCTTAAAGTAATAGAAGATTTAAGTTTAAAACCACTTGTTGAACTAGATCAATTCCCAGAAATAGTTGTTCATGGTACTGGTAAAAAAGCATGGGAGCAAATAAAAATCAAAGGACTTTCAAGAATGGGACGAAATCATATTCATATGGCCTCAGGAAGACATGGTGAATCTCATGTTATTAGTGGTATACGACCAACCTCAAAAGTTCTCATATTTATAAATATTAAACAAGCTCTATCTTCTGGAATCCCTTTCTTCTTATCTGAAAATGGTGTTATATTATCTCCAGGAAATTCTGAAGGTTATATTCCTCCTTCTTTATTCCTTCGAGTTGAAGGAGTAGAATAACCCATCACTGGAGAAGTAACCCAGCCCAGGAGCATGGGTCATACTGATGCTATGGAAATACACGGCCGAATCTGATATTAATCTTGTAAATAATTTTATATAACTTTGTTGGTGCTGGGCATTTGGCTGTAGCTCCCGCTTGGCGAGGATCTAGGAGACATCCCAATTCTTGATGATCGCAGCAACATGATAATAAATAACAACTTTCTATAAAATCCAATTAATATGATAATATGTACAGTATTTAAAATACTGCTTGATAAGGACAAGGGTACTTTCCTCATAAATGATATTAGATATGGGCAAGGGTGATCAAATGAATGAGTAGCTTAACCAGAGAGAGTATTTCAGCGTCAAAAAATCTGACGGACCCCTGACTCTCTTTACATTTGAATGAATCGATTCTTGAAAGTAGAGAGAGCTAAAATCTGCCGGACAAATCCCTGACTCTCTGAGTCTCTCTCTACATTTGAATGAATCGATTCTTGAAAGTAGAGAGAGCTATGGGGCAGGAGCAAAAATTAGGGAATACTTCCTAGCCGGTCATAATGAAACACAAATACCTAGTAAGTCGATCAAAAAAACAAAAAGTCAAGGAGACCAATACTGTGCTAGGGATTACTCTATCACAGGATGTGCACGGATGTCCATGCATGTGCCACGCACGGGCTGGCACAGACAGTTCTTTTTATCTGCGTATTCTGGTCGACCATGCTCTTCCCTCTATAACATTTAAACACTTAAAATGCTTACCGCAAACTAACTTCCGTATAACCATTGTGAATATTAACCAACAGAGCATCTTAGCATTGCTGTAGTATTGCCTTATTGCTGTACTATTTGCCTGAGTACGTGCTTTGGCCTTGCCTCCTTCTTCTCCAGCCAGTCTCGTTCGAGTTGTTTCCAGGACAGCCGTGCCCATGCGTTTAATATTAAGCTAGCTAGCTAGCAAAGCGTGGCAATTTACTAAGAAAAGGTCGTTTACGTTTACTAAGAAAAGCAAGGTCGTTCGTTTACTAAGAAAAGCAAGGTCGTTTACAAAGAAAACCGCAGTCGTTTACTAAGCAGCCACTGGCAGTTTACTTAAGCAACTATCATATTGAGATCTCAGATCCCTGTCTCAATCAGATCTTACCTTCTCATTTCAATTCTGATATCTAAAAACATTTGTATAGTGATATTCAAAGATATTCGTACTATTCAATTTGTGTCGTTTTAAATTGGATTAAATTATATCATGTCAACGCCAAAATCTGGCGATTTGTCTCTTGATCTGTTGAATTTGGATGATAACAGCGGCAACATCGGTAACTACCAGCAAACAAAACTAACTAATGAAAAATCAATCGATGATGAATCAATACTTTCCATTGTTCATGAGCATTACCTTAAACGAGAGTTGATATCTCTTCAGATTGATCGTGAAGTAGAAAAGTTAAATGATTTCAAGAATATTGGACAACTAGGACCTCCTTTCAAAGAGAATGATCATCGTATTATAAAACGACGAACCTCAACATCATCGCATTTGAAAAAATCTGCATTACGTGAAAAGAGAAGTATTAATCGGCTAAATGAGAAGAAGAGTTTTGCTTCTTCTTTACGTAGTGTCGGTTTAGAAGAGACGACCACCACCATAGAAAAAAAACGTACTTATTCATTGACACCATCCAACTATTCAACTGCTACTACCGAATCTCCTGAAGAAAAATTCCCTATATTGAGACATTTCTTTGTAACTCGAGTTAAAACTTTCCCATTTATAAGTACCGCAGACGATGTTACTTTTTGGCAACAGAAAATGCAACCATTTATTGAAAGTTTTGCCGATAAAGATATTTCCTCTACTGCTGATCGAGAAGAAGCTACTAAAAGAAAACGAATGGGAATCAAAATTAAGAAACTAATTCAAATTTATAGTGTTTCTGGAGTTCATACTACTAGACCTGCCGAACATCATGTTAATGTACAAACAGTTGCTCAAAGAGGTATTCAAGAAGTTGATGAACAAGAAGTGATTAATAAGGCTACTAAACCTGATAAATTTATTAATGGTTATAAAATCAATGTCGATGGTGTTCGTCAGATTAATGTTCGTAAAGGATTTTTCTATGACACTTCATATGAGTATTTGATTGAAGCAGATATGGCTGGAGCTCCACCAATTCATGTTGCTAGAACATATAATGATTTTAAAGAATTAGATCGAAAACTTCATAAAGAATTCCCTGGTAGACTTATTCCTCAATTACCTGCTAAACATAAGGTTTCAAGTGCCTATAATGCTAATTCATTAGTAGATGGGGGTTCAAATGAAAATATTCGAACCAGTTCTGTTTCTGCTCCTGCGACTCCTGCAAATGAACTCGATAACGATAACGATAACGATAACGATGGTGATGATGACGACGAGGATTTCTTTAATGATGATGATTCCGAATCGGCTGTGTCGGATTATTCCGATACAACCGGTGGCTCAACTAGTTCGACAAAGAAAAAGAACCTAAGCATGAATAAATTACCTTTCAAAAAATTGCTAAAGAAAAAAATAGGAAACTCTCAATTACCCCGTGAAAAACAAAGAACCGTTTTAAGAGCATATCTTCATAAACTTTTAGATGAACCGAAAGTTACTAGAAGTGCTGCTTTTCTGGAATTCCTCTTCAAGGATAGATTGCGTTGTCTTACTCCAGCTGAATTGGCTGATATCGCATTACGAAAACAATTGGATGCTATTCGAGTACAAGAGCAATTACTATTTTTAGAAATAGCAAAACAACGAGCTCGGAAATTAGAAGTGTATATCTCTGAATTTAAAGATGAATTAATTCAAAAAGATGGATTAGCTAATATCTTTCGTGAATTAAAAGCTAAAAGGGCTGTTGAAGATATGTCGCCGAGGTTTCAAAAGTTCATTGAATGGGTCCTTATCGAATTAGCTGCTACTTTATATCATCTGTTTGTGGCTCAAGATAATTCTCCGGAATTTTTTTCTCAAGTTCGTCGAATTCATGCTTTGATACCTTACTCGGTTTTAAAAGGAATTTTAAGATGGTCAAACCCTGTAGCAGTAATGAAAGGCCTAACTGATTTGTTTCTTGCTCAACCATTTGGTAAACGATCTCTGATGCAGAATTTAATGTTGATTGTATTAGCCGATGATATGAGATCTCAAGAGAAATTGCTAGCAGAAATTAAATCAAAAATGCGTTATCCAGAGCTTTGTGATGTTCTTGAAGCATATGTTAATGCTGAAATAGAAGTTCATCATTATATTCAGAAACTCAGTTCCGACGCTGGTACAGATTTGGTCATACAAATTTATAGACTCAGTGATGAAGTTTTAAATTGTCATGTATCACCATCTCAATTAGTCATGTTAGAGACTTGGTATAAAGATTGGAAAAGACAAAAGAAATCGAAACAAGCCGATTCTAGTGATAATTCGCCAAGTGATGGTGCTGATAGTTATAGTCAACTTAAAGAATTACATACAATCATAGTTCGTAAACGTGATAAAGACATGATGCAGCAATTCTGGGCAGATCCAGTAACTGTTCAATTTTTAAAAGAATTAGTAGCCGTATTCTATGGACCATTAATTCAAGTTTTCAAATCTGCTAAAATCTATGAATCAGTTGGTGATTTTGAGAAATTCATGAATGATTTAGTTAGAGTTGTCAGTAAAGCCGAAGCTGAATCGTTGAGTGCAGATCCTAATGAAACTGTTCAACAATTCATTGATCTTTGTAAAAGACATCAGAACAGTATTATCAAATTTATTAATGAAGTGTATATGAACGACAATGGTTTATTTGATGGGATTTTATTATGGATGAGTGATATTATTGATTTCTTAAGGAATGGACCAACTAATGCTCTTGATTTGGTATCTATAGTAACAGAAGCAGATAGAGCTGGGGATATTTCCATTGAAAAGATTGTTTCTGAAATGGACTCTATACAAGAGTGGATAATCGCCCGTCGGGAATGGCGAGATCGACGGATCGAGTTAAAATCTGATAGCAATCTTTCCAAAGATCCAAGTGCTACTGCTTGGACATCGGCAATGCCTTCGGGAGGGCTTATGGATGGGTCTGATTTTGGTCTCTCAAATGCTGATTTGGAAGATTATGATCCAAATGATTCTAGTGATGGAGAGAATGATGATATTGATAATAACTCTAGTATTGGTAGCAGCAGCATTAAAGAAAGGGGTCGTAAAAGTACTGCTGTACCAGCGAGACCGGTTCTTGTCGAAACTCCAAAATTACTTGATCGATTTCATGGTAATTTGGTAGAGATATTAAGGGATGAGAATTTAAAACCTCGATACATTGATAATAAGTTTTAGTAGATGTAATATATATAATTAGCATATTTCTTATCAAAATTGATAAGGGTTAGGATGTATAGGCCGGGCCGGGCGGTTGGGGCGAAGACCCAGACCCCTTAGCTCTCGCTGCTGAAACCTAGATTGAGGTGTTACTCTATTCCTGTACAGTAGTACTGTACAGTACTGAACAGTACAGTCAAAAGGGGGTTTCCGAACTAAGGCGGTTTCCGGAAAATAATCCCAGGTTTTCGATTAAGATATATACCCCACGCCGCACAGAGATTAGCCGTAGACAACTCTGGACATACTTAATCAATATCGAAGATAAAAAAAAAAAGGACATAACGATTGAAATATTGTTATCCAAATGGGGAAGGGCTCTTACTACCCTAAACTCGATTTTTACTATGGTGATTCCGGGAACCACCTTAGTTCGGAAACCCCCTTTTGACTGTACTTTCCATTTTTTCACTGTTGACCTTCCGGTTGGCCCAGACAGCTAGTTCCGCATCAGCTCAACAGTCCTTTACAAGCATTCAATTAATAATATTTTTTCTGAGGTTTTTTTTTTTTTTTTTTTTTATTTAAATTATTTTAAGTTTTTTATTTTATCCATTATAATTCATATTTTTAAACAACTTATAATTTCTATTGAAATTATCATTCTGTCAAAAATCCCCAATATAATAATTTGTTGAATGAACTTGTTGGTGATTCCTTTATTAGCATACTATTGGTCAAAGCCCAACCGACCGACTAGTGCATATGCAGCTAGCGATAATAAACTATTCTGTAAGTTAAGTTACTGAATTCCAAGCTTCTTGATAATAATAATCTGCACTGCAGATAGCTTTACCTCATCCTCTTTCAGTTGAACAAAAGCAAAGACGACATACACTACAACTAACAACTGTAAAACACGTACTGACACTAACTGTCAACCGTTAGCTGAAACACACCGAAGTTTCAGCGTAAAAACTCAACGGAAAAACTTTTGTCCCAATCCAATAGATAAAACTACGTCATATGCATGCATGAACTCTATGCGCAACCGGATCCGAGCTTTGGCTGCTAAACTGTTAATTTGACAGAAGAGAACAAAAAAAACAAAAGTAACCAAATGAAACGTCCAGTAGTTTAATGATGTCATTAACTCGATCGAGCGATCCAACTGCCACTTTCTTCGTACAATCAAGTCGGCGTCGGACCCTTTTAGCTCTCGCTTTGTTCGAGAGGTTAAGTCCGCTCATTCCGCCCATTCCGGGGAATTATTCTGGACTCGAGAAAGCCGACATTCCCTGGGATGAATGACAGAACTTCTTGAGCGAAGCGGGAGCTAAGGGGTCTGGGGCTATGCCCCAGCCGCCGGAGGCAAACGGGGTACATGCGCATTATCAGCGCATATTATCAGCATCGTACCCAAAATATATCTCTATAACGGTTAGCGGTTAAAAACTTAGCGGTTACCATGTAAGGTAAATGTACAGAGGGCTCTATAACTGAGAACATTTGAGGCACGACTGAAACAAGCTGTGTTTTATCTCAATATATCCTGTCAATCTCAGCTCTTTCTTTTCTTTCACTTCTCTCTTTCACTCTTACCTCTCATCTATATATATATATATATATACGATATTCTTTAGAACAGGTGAAGTATCCGAGTCTTTATATTATTTTAATTATATGAAAATTCGCCGAATTGGACGAATATTTTTATCTAGTAGTTATTATTTGGAAGGATCAAATAACAGTGTTATAACAAAACCTATTAGAAGGTTTATTACAACTAGTCAGCAATTATTTTCGAAATCAATTAAAAGACCATTTTCAACAACAACAAAAATGTCTATTCATGCTCATGGTTTACCTTCAGGCCTCACCGCCTTAACACCTCTTAACAGAGAAATTAATTCCGCTACTGATGGAACTCAAACTCCTCCAAATTATAATAATAATAATGATTATTACATTAGTAGACCCAGTAGTCGTAATAGTATGCGTAATAGACAGTATGCTAAAGTTTTCCGCGTGGCAGTAGTTGGATCTGGTAATTGGTAAGTGCAATCGTATTAACTTCCTCTAAGTCATATCTCGTTATTTTCTGTTCATCTAGTTTGTTCCAGTTCGTTCTCCCAATTCTCTCTCCCAATTGGCTCTCTTCTAGTTCGCTCTCCTCTGGTTCGCTCTCTTCTAGTTCGCTCTCCTCTGGTTCGCTCTCTTCTAGTTCGCTCTCTTCCAGTTCGCTCTCCCCCAATTCACTCGCCCCCAGTTCCCTCTCCCTGTTAACATCTTTTATCTCTCTGCCATAGAATTGGGTTTAATTTTCTTTCTTTTTTCCATTTGCGAATTCAATCACAATTCAATCCTCCCTCCTCCTGCTCCTCCTCCTCCTCCTTCCCCCTCGGTCTTCCAGCTGCTTCTCTGAGTATCTCAAATTGTTGGGGATCAAGATGGTACGGCTGGACGATGATGAGTCGATAGACCTAACCCTCATCTCCTTTCCCCTGATTTCCTGGTGTCTGCCGGTGATTGGCGTGACTGAGAGCCTGCGGTGGGTGTGACTGAGGCAAGGTTAATGGGCCTGACCCTCATCTATGAGGTTCCCTCTGATTTTCTGGCGTCTGCCACCCCGGATCCCCAGCTGTTGATCTGCTCAAGGTTGCATATCGGCCATGTCGAGGTATGGGATCTGGTCGTTTTTATGTTTCTGTAACTAACATTTTTTTCAGGGGTACTACGGTTGCTAAGATTGTTGCTGAAAATACACATGAACGTCCTGATCTGTTTCATGAAGAAGTTCAGATGTGGGTATTTGAGGAACACATTAATGGAAGAAAATTAACAGATATTATTAATACTGAACATAAGAATGTGAAATATTTGCCAGATATTAAACTACCAGTAAACTTGATAGCTGTACCTAGTTTACACCAAGTAGTAGAACATGCAGATATCATTATTTTCAATATCCCACATCAATTTCTTCCTAAAATTTGTGAGGAGATTAAGGGTCTTGATTTTTCCAGGGCTAGAGCTATTTCATGTTTAAAGGGTCTTCGAGTAACTAAAGAAGGAGTTTACTTATTATCGGATTATATTGAGGAAGAATTGGGTCTTCATTGTGGTGTATTATCAGGGGCGAATTTGGCTCCAGAAGTCGCTTTAGAGAAATTTAGTGAAACAACTGTGGCTTATCCATTGCCTAGTAATTATTTTCCTGGGGATGTTGATGAAGATTTATTAGGAGTTTTATTTCAACGAACTTATTTTCATGTTCGTACTTCACCTGATAAAGCTGGTGTTAGTATTGGAGGGGCTTTAAAAAATGTGATAGCGATTGGCGCTGGTCTTGTTGAAGGTATTGGTTGGGGTGATAATGCTAAAGCAGCAATTATGAGACGAGGACTTATGGAAATGGTTCGATTTGGAATCACGTTTTTCCCTGAATGCCGACCGGAGACATTCACTGTAGAGTCATCTGGTGTTGCAGATTTAATTACATCTTGTGCTGCTGGTAGAAATGTTCGAGTTGGTCGTGAAGCTGCTCGTTCCGGGAAACATGTTAGTATCGTTGAAAAGGAAATTCTTAATGGTCAATCTGCTCAAGGCATTACGACAATGAAAGAAGTTCATGATCTTTTAGTTGCTAGAAATATGACTGAAGATTTCCCATTAATGAATGGTATTTATGGTATTTGCTTTGGTGATGTAAATATTCATGATCTTCCTAAGATTCTTGAGGATTGACCACGCTCGGGAGTGAAGAATAGAAACGAAATTCATGATATTTCCAGTTTGAGTGTTAGCAATAATTCCGGTTGTTTATCATCATCAGACCAAATACGGCAAAAATTAAAAATTGCCAAAGCCTTACTCTGACTAGATGTATCGCAATGAGTTAGGAAGAAGTAATATAATATAATATCATTAATAGGAAGCAGTTTTCGTCCCAGACCATAGCTCTGTTCGAGAAATCCTGTTCCGGCGACTGGGTCTCGCTTCTCTCGTTGCATCCATTCTATGGGGTTACCTCTGGGCAGAGCACACAATTGAAGCGAGTGCTACAGGGTCAAACTGGAAATGCCATTTAGCAATTATAGATAAATGCTACAGTTATATTTTCATGGCCGATTGTGCCTCTTTTTCACGCTCGTTCGCACGTTCCATCTTTATGAACTCATCCTTCTTCTCAATATTGGCACTAATATATGATTTCAACGTTTTAAACGGAGATTTGCGAAATGACTTTTCCGCAAGTACTTTATTGAACCTAGAGATTTCTTCCTGGACAACTTTTTCATTCTTTTTAGAACTTTTCTTTGGATCTATTAATTTAGGTTTGGATTGAATATAACCACTAGATGATACAATTGTTGTGGATGAAGCACCTTCCGAACTACTATTCACAGGTAATGATGACAAAAGGTCTGATAAATTACTATTTAGATTTGACTTGGATTTTCTCTTCTGTCTTCTGGTGGCTGATTTGGAGATTCCACCATGGGTAGTAGAATATTTTAATCTATCATGCAAAATTTCACGTTTTATATCTCGTTTTTCTTTTTTAGATGTTTTCGGTTGACGAAGAAATGGATTGTCTTGTTTTGTAAGGACACTAGGATTAGGAGTAGTATCCTCAACAGAAACAGCCACTGGTGGGTTTTGAGATTTAGGCTTTTTCTTTCGTATTAATGGGGCCTAGAAATAGTAGTTAGAAAAGGTCTGATATCTCTTCTCTAGTCCGCCTCCGGTGGCTTGGGTGTAGCCCCAGACTCTCTCCGCTCGAGAGCTCGAGATCCAAATAATGTCTGTGGCTTATCTGTCATATGCATACCATACTGTATATTACTGTCTAATAAATGTTTTAGACGAACCTGAGGAATGCGAATCAACGGAAGATCTGTTGGTTGTCAAATTGTCAATGGTGAGTGAAGCTCGATTTGAAAGAAATTTTCGATCTGAGCCGCACATTGATAAGATAAGTAGGGATCACGTGCGACAGTAACAATAAGCAGCGCTAAACATTGAGAAATCAACTTATGGCCATGATACCTCAGCGGGTGGACTCTGGCCCCGGCCCCCAGACCCAGTAGCTCTCTTCGTTCGAGATTCGGTCCGTATACAAACAACAAGGAGATGAGATGTCTATTTCTCTATTTCTCCATTCCTTGCGCTCTTAACCTCGAGTGGTCCTCCTCAGCTTCTCTCCGCTCCTCAGAGACATCCGCTCCTTAGAGATATCCGCTAGACGTCTGCTCCTTATGAAATATCTCCATAACCGCCACGTTCCCTTACCCACATCTCCAAATTTCGTTCTTAGTCCAATCGACCTTGAAATTCAAATTTCGAAGTCAGCTAATTTTTTCTCTGACGATTAAAATAGCAGAGAATTTTTTTTTATATTGACAATCTCGATATATCCATAAGAATGAGTTTATCTTTAGTCAAGAATCCCGTTTATCGGGTTGCTGGATTTGCTCAATCAACTCAAGCGATGACAGCTTTTCGATTGGCTAGTTTACATCATCAATCATCTACAGTTGCTTCATTTCGAGCTTTATGTACGATCAGACGATGTGAAGGAGTTCAAGAACAATTAAGGAATCAAAAAACAAACATCTCTGTCAATAGGATGTTTACATTCAATAAGCTTTTCCATAATTGCAGAACATTGAAAAATAGAGATGAAAATTCTAGTACCGCTACTGCAGCATCGTCTTCTTCGCCCTCCCCACCTTCACCCTCATCCTCATCCTCGTCATCATCCTCATCCTCCTCATCTGATCATCCTTTAAATTGGAATGAATTCCTTGCTTTAAGAATTAGAAGACGAAGAATTAATGTGATTTCTTCTTCTGTAACTACCTTGGCTGGTATCATGATTGGTTGGGGTGCAGTCGCGAATGTTGAAATCGATCCTACTGCTTTACTCTGGGGATTCGACCCCGTCAAAGTCCTTGCTGTTGTTTTTGTAGTAGCTGGTGGATTGGGATATTTGACTGGACCTACTGTTGGTGCAACTATTTTCCGCACAATAATTAGAAAGCAATTTAGTGCTTTTACTAAGAAGGATGTTGAATTTTTAAAACATATTAAAAGAAACCGACCTGATCCTCGTAGTCAAAGTTATACGAATCCTGTTACGGATTATTATGGTGAGAAAATTGGTTCTCTAAAGGATTATCGTCAGTGGTTACGTGATGGACGAGTGTATCGTAAGAAAACTGAGACTTTCTTGTAGAAGTCCTCTTCTATTACGAGCGGGTTGTTTTCAATCTCTCAAGTGGCTACTGACAAGATTTCCCGCATATTTACATATTCTAACGATTTGTCAGAGCAGAATATGACTGTTGTAAATATTTATGAATAGTAATTAGTTTAATAATTAGAAAATGAACTGCCCGCATTAGAAAGTCGGGTCCATAGGTGTGGCCTTCGGTGACTGAGGAGCTAACGGACAGCCGAGCAGAACCCGGTATCAGCTCACAGAGGCACAATTGGGCAGGTTATGCGTCCTTTCGCTACACTCTCGATAGACTCGAGCGAAATGGATCGCGGATCATCCGCCGGGATATACTTTATCCGGTCGACAATGGAGCAGAGTTAGTCACGACGCGTGGAGCCAAGCCCCAGCTGAAGGAAGACATCAAAAGGTAAAGAACAGATTTGATATATTAAACTACGCTTTCAGTTAACACAGTTTGGCGTTATCAGCAGCAATTTCAAGCCGTTTCCAATTTTTTTTTTCTTTAACGGGTCGTTTAAAGTTTTAAGCATTTACAGCTGGAAATTCCCATGTAGGGGTATCAGCTTTAAATTTAACACCTAATTCCAATAAAGTACTAAAAGCTTTTGCAAAGTCCTTGAAAAACAAATCATTGTCTTGGGCATACTTAACAACCCACTTCTTAAATTCCTTATCTTGAACAAGAGCATAATCAGCAGGTAACATCATCAAGGATTTGGTTGTATCATCTTCATATTGTTTAGGACCATTCCACTTACGGATGTGCCATTTCTCATCAATCAAAAGCTTATAAAAATCATTGGTAAAAACAGTGGGAGAGAAAGTCCAAGGTCCGTCATATCCAGAAAATTGAGGATGACATCTACCAAGAGCATGAGCACCTATCAAAGCTACAATTTCCTGATCATTGAACCCCAAACGATAAAAAACATCTCGAATATGAGGTGGACCTTGAGAAGCGTCTGGTAATCTTCCATCAGGAGCAGTAGTACTTTCATCTAGGTCAATTCGACCAGCTCTCCAAGGAATAGTAGGTCCTCCTAGCTCTTGAATAGCAGTAACTCCACCCAATGTATACAAATCACCATAGGAAATCCAAGGGAATTGTGTATGAATAGATTCCAAGAATTTACGACCATTATCCAATCCAGCATTAGCAGCATATCCTACTTCTTTAGCAAATCTCATAGTTCCTGCACTGGATCCACCATCACCAGTTACTTTACTAAAAGAACCAGAAGAATGCCAAGCCAAACGAACCAAAACTGGTCCATATGATCCATCATCATAATCATCATCATCAACTAATTTCTTGGCAATAGCTTCATAAACCTTTTTATATTCATCATATCCGGGAACTTTATCTTTAAATCCAACCGAACTACCAGCAGCTGAACCTCCAACATAATATTGAGTATAACCATAATAACCAGCTACAGCTGCACCCAAAACCAAAGCAACGGTTCCAAACCCGATACCACCGGATTCCTTAGGAGGCTCAGCACCAGCACCGCCAGAACCACTAGCAGATTCTTTTGGTTTAGTCGGTTCCTGAGCACGTCTTGTAGTTGCAGAAAATCGACGAGCAGCAGAGGTTGCTAATGATAATCTAGTAGAAGGTAAACGAGATGATACCAAAAGGGCTCTTCTCAATGGAAATTTAGCAAGACGAAGAGAAGATGACATCTACTAGTTAGTTTGAGTGTAGAAATTTTGCCCTTACGTTCGTAGAACCAGACCCAACACGATCTTAACTTAACCAGCAGATGGGACGGCAGAGGTAAACTCTAATTGGTATCCTTTCGATCCCATGGCCGTGGGCTGGCAAAATTAAACGCCTGCCTGATAGTAGTCCAATTGATAGCAGCTAACTCTCTAGATAAGGACAATTAAGAGAGACTCAGTAATATCAATGACTCTAAGACTCACTATCAACTCGTATTGAAATTAAAAGAGAATTGACTAATAAGTCTTTCGTAACCCCTCACCCCACCAATCTTATCAATGAAAGCATTTTTACCCACTGTACATACCTTTCAGATTATTCAATTGATCGTAAATGACAGAAAAATAAATACCAATATAAATAAGAAACTTCAATCGAGACAGAAGAGAATAAAAACAAAATGGAAATAAAACAGGGCTTTTCCCATATTTATACTCTGGACATCGGCTGAAGTGTTACAAAGGAGTTTATAACGTACGGTACAGTGTACAGTCGCACACGCACATGCATGCACGCGAACATTTAAAACCCTTAGGGTTAGTTAACGTTAACGGGGGTTAACTTAGAATTAAGAACTGGAACTGGTTCGAGACCGAGCTGCTTACGTATTTAACTATGCAGGCCGTGTGAATGGGTGGGAGGGAGCACGGGAACACACACTACACTCAGCAGATACTGCATACTCACGCAATTAACTTAAAGAGAGACACGTACATTAAAGTTACAACAGGGCCTCCTCCATCGCACGGCGGGAAATTAAAGGGCGGGGTTTACCTCAACCCTAAAAGCCTTAGATCACGTAATGCATGCTAGAGCCTAGCTGTGGAGGTATATCGGAGCGGGGAGACGCCAAGCAGCCGTTATTAACTTTCACTTGAACTTACCATGTTAGTCGGATAATTGGCTCTGTAGCGAGAGACCTAGGGCTTCTCTATTGAGTTCGGAGATAAAGCTACAGGTCTTATTACCATTAATCTGGATAATTAACAATAGAAAGATTGAGAATTAGACTTTCGAATTGGATTGCAGGAAATGATAAGTTCATTCCAACCAATAAAATCGAAAAGGGGATTATTGAATTCAAATATATGGGAGAGAGATCCGTGAATATGAAGAAAACGTTAACTAATACCTAACGAAATTAGCTATAACCTTCTGATAGCTTAGTGAATTCGCTATTATTTTATTGGCTCTTCAACTCAGTTTCAAGTGACATTAGTATTAGTCTGTATAAAAGCATATTCGTAAAACGGTTACTCGGTGGTTTTCGAAATCCGACTTGCTCTAAAGCCACATTTATTCGTACCCCAACGATCGCTTCGACGACGCCGGCTTCGTTGATCGCTTCGTTAAAAGTAAAGATCTCATCTGTTATTATATTAATTTCAAAATAAAAAATTATTTGAGAAACTGACTAATCTGACATCTGACATTTTTCGAAGAATATCCATTTCCCTTCCCCTCTCCGCTGATATTTCCCCTATATGGTAGTTTACCCCTAACCATATCAGCGGTCCAACTATCGTGTGCATATGTCAGCAGCCGGTTTGGCGTTGCTCGTTCTGCTGCTGGCACCTGAAATGATCATATCTTCGATCTTCCGCGTCCTCCCAAGAGTTTGCAAGGGGAGGGGGTCAGATAGAGCTAAAAAAACGTTCTTGATCCAGATCCGTGGGGCGAAAATAACAACCTCAATAATAATATGTTGTTGTTCTTGGCCAGCCTACGGCGGTGTTGGTCGCAATTGAACCAAAAATAGCAGAGTTTTAATTTGATATTTGCTTCTAAGCTGCACAGACATAAAAAGGTATGATCTAGCTCGAGATAATGAGAATTCCCTCTTAGCTTTTTCTCGGTCGCAACCGACAATAAATTTAGTAATATAACAAATAACTATAAACGAATTGCTATATATATTATATATAGCTTATAAAATTGCTAATTATAATATTTTATTATTTCCGTTACAATTTACTTCTATCATTGAAATGTTTTTGTCGTTCTACATGGCTCTTGTCCTTGTCTGCCTCCGGCGGCCCGAGCATCTAGCTACAAATGCCGGTCGATCCAGGTTTCAACAGCTTCTTGTAGACCTTCCATTTTATGTGCAACTCCCGGAATTATAGTGAAATCAACTTTCAATGAATATGATATCCATTCTTTTGCCAATATCTCGCACATGGTCTTTCTATCGGTAATTGGATCTTTATTGTCGTCTTCGGATTTGCCTTCCAACTTCCTCTTCATTTTGAATATTGCTGTATCGGTATCATTTTCTCCAACTAAAAGTTGAATAGGTACTTTCTTTAACTCTTCTAAGTTGACATCTTTTCCAGATTGAATTTCAATATCACTAATCCCTTTAGGCCATGGCTTGGTTTTAGATAATGAAGTCATTGAGCCACCTGATCCAATTGAAACACCTAAAAGCTTTTCCGGATAAAGGTACAGAAATCGATGAACAAATTGTGCACCACCGGAAAACCCACTGAGAAAGAATTTATCTACATTAATTCCTGGCCAGCGAATACCAACTTCTTGTAACATTTGCAATAACAATAGATCGTATCTAGGACATCTTGTTGAATCATACTCATTACCGATACCAAGGAATTTATAACTATCTACATCATTAGGATTATCAATGCCACAAGGAAATAAAGGTGCTAAAATCGCTAATTTATGACTTTCGACAAATTTTATCCAAATATCTCTTGATTTAATATTGTTTCTATGAGATGAATGAATAACAACCAGAAGAGTCATTCGGTCGTCACTATGAACTGGATACTTTTTATCGGATATATATAACGTATAAGAGAAACGAGGGTCTGATTGAAGAGCAAAAGAAGGAGTTGCCCCAGTTAGGTATGCACGAGAAAGAAATTCTCTGGGAATATCCGAAGTTGTAATAAATGATTTTGACTTTGCCATGATGGAAAGGTATCAACAGATCAATTATGAAAAGACAAAAAAATTCAGCAAAATCGGGGATAACCATTGATATTTACCTTCTTATCATTGTGCGAACGTTTCAAGGTCAATCGGGATGTATTCCGATATGAACGGCATTGAATGCACCTGCCTTGACAATATCCTCACTTTCCATCACATGGTTCGCTCCATCAAATTGGCATCAATAAAGGGACGGAGTCACGATCCCACCGGCATCCCATTGTGCCTTTGGCAGCAGGGGTTGTAGCCCCAGACCCGTTTGCTCGCTTCGCTCGTGAAATCATTCCGATTTTTGCGTTCCTAACCTCAACCGAAACGAGCTGGGGTCTGGGGGCACAATGGGGCATGTTCGACGAAGAATACAAACCGATCTACAATGATTGGAAGATACCTCTAGGACTTCTCTAAATTCTGGTTAGTCCTGATCAGTTGTCGAGCGCAGCTGGAGTCCATAGTCTCGGCCTACAAATCGGACCCTGACCGCCGGAGGCATTCGAAAAGAAGGCGATCAGCTGCATATGCATGAATGCATGAGTGGATGACGATTAGATAACGAAAAGGGTGTAAGGTCCTTTATAAAGATGTCTACCTTGATGGGGGTGCTCCGGAGAAATACTATTATATGAGTCCTCTAGCTCTTACTATCTTACTATGCTCGAGAGGTTATATCTATAGATCCAGGAATTACTGGTTCTAGATTTTCTACCTTTCGAGCACACAAAAAAGCTCTGGTGTCTGGACAAGCTAATAGCCTATCAAAGTTCGCGAATTTGCTCTTCAGAGGGATTTGACATGCTCTGCCAATTGAGCTGATAATTATTATTAGTATATTATTATTATATTAACGCTATACGATTATATTTATTCTAAAACATGAGATCGACATTTTACGCTTGTTGAAGAAAAGTCCTTTATAAAGATCAACACTTCCCTGCAAAAACCCTTGAAAAATCTCTACGCTACGCGGGCGATGCTCGAAGGTTGATCTCACTTACTCTCTCATATTCACTTCTTTCAATCTTACTTTGCCATTGTCGATAATAATGTCGGAAATTGAAAGCATTTTCGATAGTCTACAAAAGAAATCTTCAGATAATACCAAAATAAAAGATGACATTAAAGCTGCAACCGATGCTATTGACAATTCCTATAGGATCTGTTTACGTGATATTGCCCGTATCCATTCCAGTAATAAATCGGATAGTCAATCAGATGGATTCATACAATCTGTGTTAGAACGTTTAGATATCTCTGTGGCTGATTTAATAAAAAATTCTCACCAATTGGCGGAATTGGCTGATCGTTATCCATTTTACAAGTATAATAGCTTATGGACTCATAGTGTCCAAAATGTTATCTTTGTTCTTCTTATGAGAGATTGGCTATCGCATGAACTAGAAGTAGAAAAAGGAAATCAACGAAAGTCTATTATAACGGCTGTACCATTGATGTCACCCGGAGCAGTAGAGGAGGTTTTAAATTATAAGTGTGAACTGGATTTTGATGGACCTACTGATGAGTTCCAGTTCACTTGTGATGAATATTTACATGCAGTTGTTTCGTTATCCAATGAATTGGCTAGGTTTGCTGTGACATCGGTCACGGCCGGGTGGCTATGGTATCCTAGAAAAATTGAACAATTTCTTAAGGAATTGCAAGCATCATTTATGGTTCTTAATTTGAAAAATGATAGTTTAAGAAGAAGATTTGATAGTTTGAAATATGATATTAAAAAAGTCGAAGAGGTTGTCTATGATTTATCTATAAGAGGAAATTAGAATTAGATGAGGTCTAATATCCGGTTGAGCCCCCCTCAACCGAAGTAAAATAATTGTTGGCTAGTACGATGAGTTCGGCTACAATACCGTTCTTCGAGAAGGGACAATCAACGAGTGATATGTCCTGTTCTGCGTCGTCCCGTGCCCAGGATCCCTTGCTTGCATTTCTCGATGCTGAGACCCCGGTGAAACAACTGTAAAGTCTTACCTCGAGGGAAGAGAGTGTGGGGGTATGGGGAACAAGTGATTGAACAAATTAAATAAATAATACCAAAAACAAATAATAATACCAAAAACAAATAATAATGCTAAACAAATAATAATACTAAACAAATAATCTTGACCACAAAAAACAAAACCCTTTAATCCATTACCTCATAACATATTCATAAATTTGGCTTCACGACTTTCAAAGAAAAATCCTTCAATTCGAGACCTCGATGTGAATCCGTATTGATGCCTTAATACTCCAATAGTTTGAATGACCCAATTTCGTACATCATTAGCAAATGCAATTGGACGTAAAACTTTCTCTGAAAGAACTCCCAGATCCCGATCTAAAATTTCAGCTATCTGTTTAGTCTCAGTAAGGCTTCGTTGAAGCTCCTCATTATTATTATCCTTCTTCTTACCAGCCATTGCTACTCCAAGGATACCCTTCAAAAGAGATCTCGTCTCATCCAAATTCTTATGTGCTTCACGAGGTTGGCCCGTGGCCACTAATAATAGCACCTTTTCAAGTGTTCGAGCTGCTATTAATTGGATTCTTCGGCGTGTTACACTGATATTATAATTCTGATTTGTAATAGAAGTCGGGGAATGTAATATATCTATTTTCAACAGGAGATTTCCATAGAAGGGCGCAGGAGGGGAGTCGATTGAATGGGGAGATTCTGGGTTAGAACCAGCAGATCCTGAAGATGGACTGTATATACTACTTGTTGTGCTGAATCGATCGTCCAAGTTACAGTTGACAATTTCCAAAGGAGAACACAATGGAATATTCTGACTACCATTATTAATATCACCAGAACTAATCCCAATTCTAGCAGTTTCCATTATGGAAGCAAAGGTAGAAGAAAAGGAATCTTCAATTTCATTCCGAATGGAATCTCCACTAAAACCTCTATAAGAAACTTTGATATTAAATAATTCAAGGATTTTGTTTTTGTCCAATATCTTGTGCTGAAGAACAATAGACTTTGAAGGAATGGATAGTTGAACAAGAAAACTCCTAGTCTCCCCACAGAATAGATTACCCAATTCTATTCTTTTTAGATCAGGCAGTTTAAAACTTCTTGTTGATTTGACGGCCAATGGTAATCTATCATCAACTGTATGAAGGACATCACTATTAATTACTGTTTCTATTCCACTAATGCTAGTTATGGACATATTCTCAGTCGGTTCAAGATCAACTCGTACTTGAGAATGAGAATATAGTTGGTCGGTGCGGAATCTACCCATTAAACATTGCAACAGCTCAGACCATTCTCTAGCATACAAGTAAGTCCCACCAGTTCGAGCAGATATGGCTGCAAGGCCATCAGGTAAATGGTTAATAGTAATCCCAAATGAATGTATATTAATTGAGGAAGCCTTGTAGAATGAATTCATAAGTTCATCAATCTTGACTGGGTCAATGGGCAATTTATTAGAATCATTGATCAAATATACCGACCTCACCGGGTTGGTTATGGATGACGATTTTGTGGTAGACTCAAACAAATTCTTCGTTGCCCTCAAAGCTCCTAGAATATCATTTTTGACTCCACTACTTCCCGAGGGTCTAATCTTTTCGATAATCAATCGCCAATCTTTCCACTCCTTTCCAGCCATGCCAAAACTAGACGATGCTCCAGATTTGCTACTATAAAAAACCAAGCCCAATCGGTCAAATTTTCCCATCTCCGACAATATTGAATTGACGCAGGTTTGAAATGTATCAAACTTAGAATCCTCCAGAGCAAATCCTGTTAAAGGTAAAACAATGACTAAATCAACTGGAGGTCGGACACTAATAGGGGCTAAACTTGAAGATAATAATGATTTTCTAAACTCTTCTCGGGCAATTGGGTCCTTATGAATAGGGAAGCATAATGTACAGTCCAACAACGCTGCTCGCCAGGCATCAATTACGGCGGGGTTCTGGGACAAGAGATAAAGATTTGGTAATTCCGATGAATCTAATGACAATTGCAAGATAATATTATTACTCTTAGAGATAATAACCGATATGTGTTTGAGATGTTTAGAAATATCCACTGTACCTTTAATACGAAGAACAGGACTAGAAGTTGAAGTAGAACCAATAGCAGGTTTGCTGTAATCGCGAACAAGGATAAGCATATTCTGAAATAAATAGCAGGTTGTTTTCTGCCCGGAGGATGATAAATCACGCGAAACATGGAAAGTATCATAAATTCTTAACAACCCAAAATTGAGAATATCCATCTTGGTCCCTACAATAACTGGCTGTGCCAATCGTTTAGTTATTTTACGAATATTATCCAAATCTTCCGAGGTACGACGATATGTTTTCTGGGAACTATAGAAATCTGTCGGTACTTCGATATTAACAATGCAACTGACGAATTGTTCCTCATGTGAGTCCGAAAGTGAAATCTGATCTACTTCAGTTGCTATGGCTACTTTCGGAGGTAGTGGTTTAAGTAGAACGTCCAGCTTTTGATAATCAAATTGACTCTTACTCGAAGTGGAAGTATATTTAGAAGTCATTTTGCTTGTCGTTGTCGACTTTGAAGGCAATGTTGGGGATATGATAGAGTCCCTACGTTTATATTGAAGAATCTTTTGTTTCTCAGGTGGTACCATCTGTAGTTGAAAATCATTCACCTTATGATCCATCATCAACGGAGGAGTTTGGAGTAATCCATTGCCCATATAAGAGTCCGGACTATCATCAGTAACACTAGCATTACTTCCTTGTCCGGATGGTGTTAAAGGCGGAAGAGAAGTAGCAGAAATTGGTGGCTTTCCAATTACGCTAGTAGTAGTATTGAATGCTGATGATGGCGACGATATCGTATAATTTTGAAACCCATCAGCCGGCATCTTGTAATCCAAAGTAGTAGTCCCCAATTGTCGTAATTTAGAAGGAGGTCTGTACGATAATGATGACATTAACTCCATTTGTTTTTGATGTTGCTGCTGCTCTACTTGATAATTATAAGCAATTTGCATCCCAGGGGAATCGGGTTGCAAAAGTTTTTCCTTTATCAAATCATGGCAAAGATTCATATCTACCGGTATGGCAACATCATCACATGTAGGGCAGTTTGGCATTGAACTTAATTCATCAGCAGGATTTATAGAATTCAAATTAATCATATTCTTTAGACACTCGGAATGAGCAACGTGAGTACATTTTAAAATTACTACTCTTTCACCAGTTAGAGAATATTCCAATGATTCTTCACAAATGCAACAATTAACTCCAATAAGAGATTCTCCAATATAGAGTGTGTTGGTAGCTTTATAAATATAAGGAATCACTGGAGGAGGGCCATTTGGTGTTTTAAGACTAATAGCAGTTGATCTAGGAATACTGTTGATCAGAGATGTATTATTATCGATATTATAAGTGGAATCAATCTTAACAGAAGGATGAATGGGAGGGATTAATGTGTTGTCAATACTGGACTTGTTATAATATTCTACCGAAAACCCCCCAGATCTGGATGAATCGAGTACTTTAGAATCAGTAGAGATTACAGAGGTCGATGATGCTGCTGAAGAAGAGGAAGATATTGAATTCGAAGATAGAGAGAGACTACGATTAGAAACTGACGGAAGTTGTTCTTCAATAATATCATCATGCTTTAGTTTGGCAATAGACCATCTTCGATTCTTTCCGAATGGCAAAATGTTGGAAGCCCTACTAAAGGTTGTCCATGAAGCAGTACTGGACGCATTAGAAGAAGCAGTAGAATTTGAAATAGTTCTACTTAGAGATGAAGAATAATGATGTTTTTGTGAAATACTAATCTCTTTTGAAGAGAAACTTGTTTTAAAGTTCGGAGTAGTGGGGCTTTCCTGATCCAAAAGATCATTCAGGCTAAGATATAAGAGTTAGTCAACAAAGGAAACACATTTGTATTTAATTACCTCCAGTGACTGAAGCAATGCCAGTTCCAGAACCCTAATGGTTGAGCAGCTGAATAATACTTGTGGGCTCTGCGACATGTGAAGCAGTCTAAGGTCTGAAGAGAGAAAATGATCACCTACCTAAATAGCACCATAGGGCGTTGATTTGTTGTTGACATGTCAATAAACAATGGTTAAATGACTAATATTACTAATATTACTATATATTATGGAATTAGTTGATCAGAAAAAAACTTGATGAATCAATCACATATATTATGAAGACCAGGTATGGTTTTATATATAGAATTACTTTTGAACATTTAAAGGCAGGATAACCCCACTCAGTTCCCCCTTATCTCACAGTAGCTGTTAATGGTTGCATTACTGTTATATTAACCATAAAGGAAGCCCCCCCTCTACAAGTTTAAATAATTGTTGAATTATAAACTGCTGCCCGCAATCAAGTTTCTGATAGTCGGTATCTCTGCAAAAGAAATAATCCTCAGATCCTTAATGACCTACCGCGTGCAGCAGGTTGGTTTCAAGTATGAAACGCTGCATGCAAATATGCATTGTCATATGCTTAATTTATTGGCCGTAACCTAGTTAACGTTAATGTTAAGAGTTGCCCGCTGACAATATACCCTCTCACCTCTCCCTCAAGCCAGTCAAACACTCCCCAACCAATTCATACCCCCAATCTATTAGAGCTGTTCATACCATCAGGACAGGCAAAATATGTAACTATCCCTACAAAGAAAGTGAAATCGCACTCTGCATGAAGTCGATAGACACACTTAAGATTAAACTTATCAACTTATAAATAACGGCATTACTCATTGAGCGTGAAAGTGTGAGTAAAAAGCTTGAAAGGATAATGGGTAAACATGGTGGGTAAATTGTCCTCCCTGCCCCTTTTTTTCTTTGCCGCTTTTATCCCCCCTATTCATGTAGATTAAATGAGAAAATGATCTTTAATGTGTTAGTTAAAACATGTTTGCTAATTGACCAACTCCCCTGAATCAAAGTTTTTGTTTTCTATGTTTTGAAATTATTTTTTTTGTCATTATCATTAGATCCCATCTGCCAGATAAGAGTAACTCATGATTCTCATCTGAGTTTGAGGCATGCGATATTTTGAGGCATGCAAGCTTAAACGGTGAATCACGGTGAGGCAGGGACCTTTTGAGGCAGGGGTAAAGCTGCATTGAAACGATCTGATTGGACGCTTTGGCAAACTATTATTTTTTAAAGTCGCTAATGTTAAAGATCCACCTCTTTTCCTATTAGGGTAGGGTGATTGAACTTTGACTCAGCCGTTAACTTAAAGGTACGTACGTACGTTTAACTAATCTAGCTAATAACAAGAATTGAAAAACCAACTGTTGCTGTATGATATTACATGATTTTAATAAGTGCATGCATCATAATGGCCCATTGGTGGAATTTTGCCTCTGGCGGTTTCTATCTGTAGCTTTCTCAAGATTGGTCAAGAAACCATACCTGGCGCCCATCTACCTGGTTCCATTTGCCATGTTTTGGTGTTAATGCACCCCGTTTGAGCAATAAAGAAAATTGAGGCTATTTCCCCAACTTCCTCAGCTGCGCCAGAATGTACTGCTGGAAAGTCAGAACTGCAGTAAAGTTAATAAATTAGACGCTACGTTACGTGACTTCTATATCCGGTTGCACCTCTAAGTTCCCCTACCTTTCGCATCGAACCCAATTCAAGCTCCTCCAACAGAAGAACTCGTGCGAAAAGACAATTAACTAGGGGACTGGGGCGAGACAGATGGTGTCAATAACAAATGAGACGCAAGGAGTTGTTCGCAACAAAATTGCAGAAGATTTATGAATTTAAAATACATAGTAGATTTTCTTATTTTTTGCAACAATATTAGTCTAATTACTCTGACAGGATATTATTATTTCGATAAGAAGCGGCAAATTCAGCGAAAAAAAATAACCAGGGATTATTAAATTGAATAGCTTCTTGAGCATTTGATATTGATTGCTGATTCGAATTGCGATTTGCCAGCTCTTGAGGCTGTACATTCAAAGTGCGTCTGCAATTTGCAGCACACCGTCGACTTCTCTCGCCCCTTTCCACAGCCTCTCTTCTGAATTCTACATTATTTAATAAATTATGTCTAGATTCAACGGGTGTTGCTCTTGATCTTCGTTGAGTTGTAGATAATACGTCTGCTAACTGTCGCTCTACTTGCTCCAACGGCAATTCACACCGACGAAGCTTCACTGATTTATGCTTAAGTGACCTATTCAAGAATTCAACTCTATTGCAGACAGCATTGACCTCGCCGTCTCGCGAATGGGTGCCTCTTTCCAAAGTATTGATTCTACGTTCATGATCGGCAATCGCATTGCTGATACCATCCATTCCCCTATTCAAATCTGAATTCATCCAAATAGTCTGCTCAAATTAGTATTACCAGTATTAACTGCTGCTGCTAAGCTTTGTAAATAGCCCTTTATATCTGTTGTATATGTATCAGCCTGGGCTCTTGATGGAGATAGAAATTCATCTATAGCAGAAGTATTTGAACCCAGTGATGAATCGCTTGTGGAGGAAAAAGCGTTGCCCTCTGGTCTGCGAGAAGTACAAGGAGTGGAAGGGCTGATGGTACTTGCTCCTCTGGAACATCCATTTGTGGCAAGCCGACCTCCGCAGAATCGAGATCTGAAGTATGGTGTTCTGAAGTAGTTGGCTCTGTTGCATCACCCGCTGCAAGATCATCGCCCCCCTCTGAAGCAGTGCCATTTGAATCAGCATTCAAAGAAATTTGAGGAGGGGCTAAGGAGGACAGTCTGTAAATTCATTTGAAGAGTCGCTGTCATCAGTATATCTGCGTTGATTATTTGAATAGTATATTTGAGTTTCTGTTTGTGAAGATAGATTAAGGTCAGAAGGTTTATCTAGTTCAAGAACCCGGGAAATTCACTTCTACGAGTATACCAGTTGCTCGAAAGCCTGAAAGTATATTTTGCTCCGACATGGCTCTGGGTCTCTCCTGTAGTAATATATCAATAAATTCTTTCTACTGGTCCTGTGCTGGATCCTTCTTTTGTATGTTTCAAGCCAAGAAGCTTCGGACTTTAGGACATGTTGTTAGTAAGAGCTGAAAATAGAGACGTCCAATGGTTGAAGCTTCCACGAAGTATGAGGAGGAAGTCGAAGGGGTATAATGTCGTTCGCATCACAAAACTCAACAAGTTCAGATGTACGGTGACTCCCATGCCCATCGAAGATTAGTAATCGGGTTCTTAAAAGTACATTTAAAGCATGTTCTCCGGTTATAGATTCGAAGTGTTCTTTGAGGAAGTTAAAGCCGAGGTCATTTCTAGTCCATCCCATTGCAATTCTACTGGTTTGTCGATAATATGAACATAATTATAATCCAGAATTGCCGTAACCATGGAGGAATAGCCAAAACTTATCAACCTTTAAGGAAATATTATTATAGTTTTCGCAAGAGTATAATCATTCATTGACTCTATGCCAAATTGAGTACCTTTACTTATAACAAATGGCTTAAGAGCCATTCATGACGGCCCGAGAGAGAACGGTATACATTTCGATTGTCATCTGCGGAGTGGGCAAGTCTATTGCCTCTAAGTTTAGAGGCGTCGCCAAGACTAAATCCAGTCTCGTCGAAATTATAAATTAGATCCTTGTCAACCTTTTCTAAACTCGATTCCAAATCTCTAAAATAAGACAGACAGTTTCCCTGCGTAAACCCATCCAGCAACATCTGTTGGATATATCATATCCTCTTCGAAGTAACATAATTATGCATTTTTAACCACCCATTAACCCAATGAGTTCTGTTTAAATCTACGACTTCTTCTCCTTCTTTTAGCCACCTACGCCTCTCACTATTGCATTAGCCAATTCATAGTGCCCATTGGTACTAGGATAAATCCCTTTGAGATTCTCGTGTATGTCCAATTCTCCAATTCATGATCTTCCTCCTGGACAGTCTTTGCCCTGTCTCTATTTGCCTAGACTCGGGTTCTAGGACTCCTATTGTTCTCTAAAACATGACGTAGATTGCTCCTGGTGAGATTGTATTTTCGCTGAATAGCAGCCCACTTCACATGGCCCGTATTTTCTAACACTAGACGGTATTCATTAAGGGCAATATTTCGTCGAAGATTATACTCCTCTAAGTCCTCTACAGACTTAGCTTGTTGAAGCCTATCTTCGATAGATGGAGAAGTATGGCTCGAAGTGGAGAAGGCATTTGAATTAGGATATTTGTTTAAGCTATGGTGTCGCTCTAACGTTAAAGTTGGCTAGTGGTATTATGCTTTTACGGGTGGTTATTACATAATTATATTAATATTTGTTGTTCTATGATGTTCTATCTGTATAATATTATCCTTGCGGAATTGCTTTGAAGGTTGACGTATGTTGACCCCAGTGAATAATTAATTTACATTGACTAATTGGGAAAAAATTGGCCGCAAGGTCTTTCCGGATTAATTATAATAGTTACCTGATACATGTAGGCACTTTGATGTTGGCTGCAATCGCCTCCCTTTCCTGAAGTCTTTTTGACAAGTCATTGTTAATTTGATTACTTCGTGCAGACAGGGCTCTCTATTTATTATATTCACTTGAATTTGAAGGTATTACCATTTCTGGTGTGTGGAACATCGACATTATCCAGCCACGGACTATAGCGTTAATTCTGTATATCATTTACTACACTGTAGGTATGTTTTGAATTCTCGTTTGAGGCACGATCTGACTGGAACACCAATCTAGTGATAATGTTGAAAGTAGTAGTAGTTCAACAGAGGTAGTGCCAGTCAACTAACGCACGGTATCAAGCAGAAAATATCGTATCTACCCTAACCTCTATCAACAATATTACCTTTTTAGGCTTTTAGCCGAGCGTTCTTTGACTGCGAGAGAACCTCGATCCCTCGTTCTCATCTACATTTGTGCCTTTCGTAGTTATGGAAACTGAGATACTCTCTCTCAAGGCCGCAACCTCAGACCTTGTGGCTCACTTCGCTCGAGGTTAGGCCCACGTCGTTGCAAGATATTTGTAGATTCTCGAACTCTGTTATACTACTATATTCTTCTTTCTACATTCTACATTCTTATGTTGATTACTAAGCCTATTTTACATTCATACTTATTATAATATCTATTATTTCAATTTTATTCTTTTTATCTAATTTGCTAGATATATTGCGGGATTATAAAGATCTCACTAGATCGAGTTTCGAAATATCACACGTGATGATTGTACTTAAACGTTTAGATTTTACGACTATCTAGAAAGCTATTCGATAAAAAGTCGAAATTAAAATTCCTTTGATTAATTGTGTTTCAGGATAAACCGTTTCATCAGAAACACATGAATGAGTTCTTTTATAAATATATCTCCATTTTGCTGTAATAGGCTTCATAATATTTAGATTCCGCTATATGATCTAGATCTGTAGTTCGAATAAAAGTCCACATCAGCTGAATCAGCCAATCTTCGGAAAGACTCAGCTAATGTATCCGCAAATGGTTTAAGTTCTTGGCCCGCTGCTCGAGCGGCTTTAAGTACCTTGACTCCATGTTCATCCATTCCAGTAAGAAAAAAACTTCCTGTGCTTGGGTTTAAGAACGTCTGTACCCGTTTCATAATGTCGGCAACTGCCATTAACGTAGATATCGCAGCTTGAAAATTCCTAGCTAGAAAGAAAATGATTTGAGTACGATCTTGTAGCTGACGTTCACGTCGTACAGCAGAAAACAAATATTTGTGAAGGAACGAATACCTAGTTCATATCGTATCTATCAGATTTATACGAGACTTACATTTAATCGGGAGCATCCAGAAGTAAATAATCCTAAATATTGTAAATTAGTATAGGAAATAACAATTTTTAACTTTACTTAATAATAAAATTAGACCACAATTTATTATGTTTTTATTATCTATAAAGCAGTTGAGGGACATTCATTGAAGCTTATGAGGAAGATGGAGAATCTAGAAGATTGAAAGCAGCAAGAGCAACTCACATTCAGACCCAGGCAATCGTCACTTAATGGTATGTGTTATTCTCTGATCACACTATAATGAATTCGTGGATTGATAACCCTTATAGTCTGGCAGTTATTGATGTCCATGTTAGGCTCACTATCGGAATATCTTCTTGTTGTCTCATCTACCTTCTCTAGAGCTTAATCAAGTGTTCTGTTCACTTTATTCCGACAAACGCTTCTTGCAGAACAGTCCTCTCAGTACTGGGCAAATCGGGGGTCTGGAGTGTAGTTCAAGTAAATTATATAGAGTATATGGCATAGGAGCAAAGCTATCAAGGGATTCGGGGATCTGATCCGCCCGTCGAGTTCAGAACCCAACTCATGGTAATGTTGATAGTAACATTAAGTAGACAGCGGCTTGGATGGTATCGGTTAATTATTGAATAATTAATTTCACTCCTCTGTGTCCTCTTGGCATTCATCCGGGTTCGCCTAGCACGAAGTCAGTTCCTCTTTTGACTTCAAGATTTTTTTTAGTTAACTTGTATACTTGGAGATTCAAATTATAATCTGGTCGATTTGCCCTCTGGAGTTCTCATCCTGTTAAACTAGTTACCATTTTGGATATGTTAGGGGTGTTATGATGCATCAGCACCAGTGAATATGTCATGAGGCACATACACCCATGAGTGTGTCAACCAGTAAACTATAATAACAACAAGAATTAGAGCAACAAGGTATTTGATAAAGTTGAATATTTTGATTGGCCAAAGAGAATGTACTTGTGAATTATTTGGTAGAGTAGAAAATCGAATCATTCGTGATAAGGCCAATACTAGTAACGCCTCTCTTGCTACATCAGCAACGGTGGGAGAAGGTAGTGAGTTGAGAGAATTATTCGGTAGAGTAGAAAATCGAATCATCTGTGATAAGGCTAATTCTAGTAATGCCTCTCTTGTTACACCAGCAGCTCGTAACTTGAGAGAATTATTCGGCAGAGTAGAAAATCGAATCATTCCTGACCAGGCTAATGCTAATAATGCGTCTTTTGCTACATCAGCAACGGTGGGAGAAGGTCGTGAGTTGAGAAAATCTACTTGTAAATTATTCGGTAGAGTCGAAAATCGAATCATTCCTGACAAGGCTAATACTAATAATGCCTCTCTTGCTAGATCAGCAACGGAGGGAGAAGGTCGCGAGTTGAGAGAATGTACTTGTGAATTATTCGGTGGAGTAGAAAATCGAATCATTCCTGACAAGGCTAATACTACTAATGCGTCTCTTGCTATATCAGCAGCGGTGGTTATATCTCCTTGGACTGAATTTAGAGCATCACTTTGGATGGTTGCATCACCACCTTCAGTTGAATCGTCTCTTCTATCATCAGATGTTGTTGGTTGGTAACCGAGAGGAGGTAGATTAGAAGAAGAATACATGGGGATGTTCCAGGCATCTGCTTCTTCATCTGAGCCAGAATGTTGTTGTTGTTGCTCGGCATAAAAAGCAGGATTGGTGCAATGGGCGTGGTCGTTCTGGTTAGCGTTATCTGCAAGCCTTCTGTCGTCGTCAATGAAAACATGCATATTTTCAAAACTGCTCAGATACAACTTGAGAGAAAGAAAAAATCTTCAAAAAAATATTCCAGACGAAGACATTCTTATGCAAAATAAATAAACTCCAACATTCTAGAGCAAAATTTATGGTATGGGCACATAAGAAATAGCTAGGCCATCAACTTCATGACGCAAGCAAGCCCTAACATTTTCCTAAAACCATAAATGAGATATGAGATTGTCCACAAATACTTAATATCGAGCAAAGCAGTTATACCAAGACTGCCACTAGATTTAAGACGAGTCAGGAAGGTGGTAAAATCGATACACAAGAACCTACAAGGTAAGAGTTCTCAGATATCTTGTGGAACTGAACCGCCCCTCGAGGTCTTATGCGGGGTAAAGTCCGCGGATATATGTTTCAGTTGTTGGTACGGCTGTGTTTATCTGTCACTATCTGTGATAATCTGTGATAATCTGTGATAATCTGTGACAACATCTCTCGGCAAACCGTTAACCGAGCCGAGCCCGCACAGTTTTCGGCTTGTCGGTATGTTTTGATTGGGGTGCAGGCAGCTTGACGTTCTCCACAATTTATCATCTTGGTTAAGATCTAAGCGTTTGTCTGAGTTCAGGTGCATTTCTTGAGTCCAAGCGTGCTCGCCTGAAGTGCATTTGTCTCAGCGCGTTTTGCCTAGGTTCAAGCGTATAAGTCCAAGTGTATAAGTCCAAGTGCTAAGTTCGATTTTGTTTATATATGTATTTAGGGTCCACGACGACGACTGATATTCAAGCTTCAATTTATTTTCTTACTCATCAACATGACTATCTCTAAAGAAACATTTATTATTGATGCTCATTATCCACGGGAAATTGATGTCTCGACTGTTAGTCCTGATGACAGACTTAAAATAGTCTATTCGATATATAAAGATGATAGATTCGATCATTCAACTATAGATCCAGTTGATTTGGTTAATCTTGTTTTTGTTCATGGAACTCAGATGGGAAAAGAAATTTGGCAATATATGATAGAGTTATGTTTTAATGAATTCGGGAACCAATTGGGTAGAGTAGTTGCAATTGACTGTGCTAATCATGGTGAGTCAGGTCTTATTAATAAAGGTAAATTAGGATCAATAGCTACTTGGGCAGACGGTGGTCGAGATATTGCTGGTGTTGTTAGATCATTGAATAATGCTGGGCCTACTATTCTTATTGGACATTCAATGGGTGGATCTCAATGTATTTATACATCTATTCTTGAGCCAGGATTAATTGATTCAGTTATTGTTTTTGATCCAGTTGTTTATATGGATCAAGAATTAGTTGATCATCCTAAAGTTATCGAGGCAGTAGGGATTCGATTTAAAAAACTAGCGGGATTTATTAAAACTGAATTTAAAAATGAACAAGATTATTTAAATTATATGACCAAAATTGGAATCTCAAGAACTTTTCATCCTAGGATACAAAAGGATTATATAAACAACTCTGCTATATATAATTCCGATGGTACTGTTTCATTCAAGACATCGCTCGATCAAGCTTTGGTTTCGTATGGATCATCTCAAATTGCTTTACACGATCTTATGAAGATAATCCCAACTATTAGATGTGAGGTTCTTTATGTATGTGGAGATATCGCCGATTGGACTCCTCCAGAAGCAGGTGAAAAAATTCTTGGTGCTTTAAAATATGGAACTGGTAAGATTGTTCCTGGTGGTAAACATCTTCTTCCTTTTGATAAGCCGGATGAAACATTTAATGCTATTAAAGATTTTATATCAAAACGTCGGTTAAGAGGTTCTGCCTTGATAAAAGAAGCTTTAGCTCGTCGATCATATGATGAATTTCAAAGAGATCAATTTGTTAAAATTGATTATCAAAAACAGTTAAATCTTCTTGAAAACGGTCAGAGACGTTCCTTTTCAAAGTTGTAGAAGTATAACGAATCAATAATGTTACCTTCTTTATTCTTCTTTATTCCTCTCTATTGTTTCCGATGGCTGGGGCATAGCCCGACACCCATAGATTTTTTTTTGTTATCTTTTCTTCCGTCGGAGGCTCTCGATAGTCTAAGAATTTAATTACAAAAGGAGCATTCTATTTAAAAGATCCTTGGTATCTTCTCTATATTTACATAGATATATCACATATATATATATATCTCTTTATATTCTCTTCATTCATTATTTGCTGGCAGTCTTCTTTTTAGCAAATCGAATATATTTACTATTATCTTCCGCTTCTTTCTCCTTTTTCAACCTCAATTCTCTTTCCGCTTCTCTTTGAGCCTTTTCAGCTCTCTGCTTTGTTTTCTCAAATGTCTGCTTAAGAGTTTCCATTACAGACACATTTTCACTTGGATCAATCGGAACATGAACAAGAGGAGCCATTCCAAGCATATTACGGAATGATTTAGACTTAAATAAAAATGTCTGACTGACAGATATAACACCATTTAAAGCAAAATACATACAAGTAGCGGCAGGTAAATTCATAGTCATAGGTACAGCAATAAAAGGCATATAGGTGAATAATTTTTTCATTGCTGGAGACATAGTATTAGCACCGGTTTCACCACCCAATTTAAAAGTAGCAGCATAAAAAAGAGCAGTTATAAGTTGAAGTCCTACATAAGGATCAGCAGCTGCTAAATTAGTAAACCAAAAAGCACCTTCAGAAACCATCCCAGCAACTGGTATTTTACACATAGAATTAAGGGCAGAAAATACACCGATGAAAAATGGGATAGAAACCATAGGTAATAATAAATGTGAAGTTTTAACTTCATGTTCTAACATAAGTTTTTTACGTTCCAAAAGAGTTCTTTGAGCGGCAATAGGATCATCACTAGCAGTATATTCCTTCATTAATCGGTTTAATTCAGGTTTAAGTTTGGTCATTTTGGCAGTAGCATTTGACGACTTCATATACAGTGGGAACATAAGAGCTCGCATTCCAATAGTAACCAAACAAATAGTTGCCCACCATGGTAACCCGGATCCTACATGGACATATTCAAAAATATGTTGAAATAATCCAGGAGGCCAAACCCAACTTTGAGCTAATCCTACTGATTGGAAATAACCAATCTGATCGGGACTAACAGTTTGTGCAATTGTCTGAATAGTTTCAGTAGCTGACTGAGTTATAGGGGCAATTTCTGTTTGGATAGCGGAAACAGATGAAGTAATTGATTCATTAGCAGCAGTTCCTACTCCGGTACCAAAGATACCGGTGGCTGGAGCTCCCCCAGTAGCGGTTGCTGCTACCTGAGAGGAGTTGAATCGACTCGAGATCGAAACAGAATTATTAGGTCGTCTAAAAGCCTGTCTAACTCCTACCGAATATTGGAGTATACATGGTGACGAGGCATATTTAGAGCCAGCTACTCTCAGCTAGGAAAATTTGTGTTAGCAAGTATAGCAAGTATAGCAAGAATATTTTCCGTATGACAATGCTAGTCTACCAGACCAAACTACCTTGCTGACGGCTGACCAGAGAAATATGCCAGGGAATACTATACAACCAGTTCCCTCCGGTTAGTTTCCCTATTCCAATTATACTTACTCCTTGAATTCTAGTACCTAATCTAATCATGTCTATCTAGAAGAAAACAACACAACAGAACAGAACAGAAAACAACGCAACCGTATGAAAAATTGAACCAAATGACCCTGGAAATTAGATTTAGGACTCGAAATTTCGAGCTTCACAAAAAGTGCAAAAACCTATACCCATACCCTCATAATCACGTGTCATATTTTACCAGAATTAATTAATATTAATTTAATTAATTAATTGTGATTCATTAAGGTGCTCTTAGATATAGATTTTGTTATAAGTATTGATCGATCTACCTAGTTCGCGGCTTTCATAAGTGGCATTGCGTTACCAGGTCCAAATTTGTCCTACTTAGGCTGGTTGATATGTCAGGAAAGTGATATTATACAGCGTTACATCAAAAGTGCCTACTGGATCGTCGCAATCACGCTGGCGATAAATTTTCAAAGTGTTCATAATGACCAGAACCGAAAAGGGTTCATTTCCGAAGATTATATGGAATCTGTAGGCGGCTAAGATAATAAATAGCTTGGTTAGTAGTAACGAGTAGGAATATATACATACATCCCGTGATAATCACGTGATAATTGGTTTTGATTAATTATAGTTTCTTGTCAATAGTTTCTCGTAAATAGCTCAATCTTCAGTCGGTTCTGTTTTTTTGAGGAAGAGACAACGTGTTCTGAAGGTCATGTCGTTAACGTCATCACCATTTGTCAGTACACCTGAAGGCAGTCCAAATGTAAGTTCTAGCCAAACGTTGATTGAAACGAGATACTAATTAATTTAGAAACCCCAACAATCTGGTACACCAACGTCATCACGATCAGTATGGAATTCAAGAAGTAGACTGGATGAGCCAGGTGTTCTATATGAACAAATCCAATCATTAAAATATGAATTGGCTATGGAAAAGGAAGCTAATGAAAGGCAGAGATTACATCATGAAAATATTGTACGAGAATTAGAACAGAAAGTACAATCAGAAGGCAAAAGAGCAGATCAATTAGAATCTGATCAAGTTTTTCTATTTAATAAACATAAAGAAGTCTCTGATTCACTAGCAAAGACAAAAGATGAATGTGGTGAAACATTGTCTAAATATGAAGCGAGTATTCGTGAACTTCGTGCAGAAGTAGCAGATTTAGAATATAACTTAGAGGATGCAGAATCACAATTACGACGAGATACTTCATTTCAAAATAAGACAATTGATGAACTTTCTTTAAAGAATAATAATTTACAACTGTCCTTAGAAAGTGTAAATGCTGAATTGGAGATTACTACTGGAGAGTTACACGCCAAACAACAGACAATTGTAGAGTTAGAGGAAACTATTCATAAACTAAAAACTGTTGCAGTGGATGCTAGATTGCATGAAGATAATAAGGAATCCATTGAATTAATCAAAAGGGAACTTGGTGAACAATTACAACTTGTAAGAGGATTAGAGAATCAATTGGCCATAAAAGAGAATCATATCAGAAGCTTAGAACAAGATAAGAAGTTAGTTGATGTGGTTGAGGAAGAAAAGACAGTTTTAGAAAATAAATTAAAGATGATGAATGATTTACAACGGCAAGCGACAGAGATGGAATTACAAATAATTGATTTACAACAGGAAAAGTCTCGATGGGCATCTTATTTGGATAAAGATGAAGTAAGGTATTCGTCTCCTGAAGAAGTTGTTCGGGTATTGATGCTTCTTCGAGTAGAAAATGTCAATTTATTAGAGAAAATAGGTCGATTAGAAGCGGATTTATTATCACGATCAAACACTTCGGATGATTATGTTGCTCAAGATTTACAGCAGTTCAGAGATCAAATCAAAGAATATCAAGACAAACTGGATAAAGAAGCTAAACAGCGAGCTCGATATCAACGGCAAAAGGATTTAGCAGTCAAGGAATGTCAATTTTTACGAGATCAGCTTAAAGTTTATGAGAGTGAAGAGACTATTCTAATGCATCGTGCAATTGATCTAGACAAAGCCGATCGTATTAGTGAATTAGAGGCACTAGTAAAGGAGTATAAGAAAGAGGTTTCAACGATAAATAAAGAATTAGCAGAAAAGGAAGGATTGGTAGTTTCACTTAATAGTCCAACAAAGACAACGCCACAAAAAGTACCAACGTCAACTGGAGATGATTCTATTACTCAAACAGTTCGCCTTTCTAGAGATTTTGAAAAAAGTCAGGAAAAAGTTATTCAGTTATCGCGAGAAGTTGAAGCGCTTCGACAACAAATTGAATCTACTTCGAAATCTAATGTTATTAAAAATCGTATTTTGGAATTAAGAGATAATCCTACTGCCAGACATGAGAGTATTAAAATGCAAATGTTAGCAGCCCTCAGAAAGGAAAATGAGGTCCTTCTGAAGCAATTGCGGGCTAAGAATGGTGGTGGTGATGGAATTGGGTCGCTGGTTCCAACAAGTGCGTTAGAGCGGGTTCGAGAAGAATACAAGGAATTGGAAAGAAATTTGAAAGAACAAAGTAAACGAATGGAACGTCTTAAGGAGGTCTTTTCCAAGAAGTCACTTGAATTCCGAGAGGCGGTATATTCTCTTTTAGGATACCGAATAGATTTATTGCCTAACCACAAAGTGAGAGTTACTTCTATTTTCACTACATCTGACGAAGATTCTTTTACATTTATACCTGATCCCAAAGCTCGGAATAAATTCATTGGTATTGAAGATAGTCCATGGGCCAATGAATTTGAGAATCTAATAACATTTTGGATCAAGGAACGTCATGACATTCCTTGTTTCTTATCAGCATTAAATCTAGAATTATACGACCGAACTACGAAAGCTTCACGGTTTTAACTGTTGTTTTATATTATATATTATCTTTATTATGACTTCTTCGATGTACGTCAAGTCCCTTCCTCTAATTTAACTCCTATCTTTATTATGACTTCTTCGACGTAAACGTCCATTCCCTTCCTCTAATTTAACCAACTCTATAGTATTCTCTTGTTCTTGTTCATCATCTTTCTTATCTAACCAAGCAGAAGAAGACAGATTTCTTAAAATGAAATTCGACCCCGTAGGACCGTCTAAAATAGACAGGTCAGGATTAGGAATAACCCGAGGAAGTAGAATTCCTACTCCAACTAAAGCAATTAACACAGCGGGAAATCCTACTGCAGCCACAGTTTCAGTGATTGCTATTTCTGCACCGGTACCTAGACACTCACACATAACAAAGGTATAAAGATATTTCTTTCTACATTTGTTCAATGGATGATCCAATGGAATATGGTCTTTATCACTAAATACATATTTCAGTTTAGCAGTCATACCACTACCTAATAAACCAGACAGTCCCATCATCCAAAATAAACCAGCCAACACTCCTTTTGGTAATAATCCTAAAACAATCAAAAGTGGTTGAGACATAGTACCTAGAATCAATAAACCTTGACCAAAATTCGTTAACCGTTGTTCAACTACTTTGGATATATATGGTTTAAAAGAATCATTATATTTAATAACGCATAAACTCATTGTATGTAAAGGAGCCTGAGGTATTAACCCATTGGGTGCGGGAATACCCAATATTCCACTAATCCCAGTAGTAATACCTAAAAGAAAAAAATCCCAATGGAAAGAAGATGGCTTTTTAAGAGGAAATTCAGATCCCTGGCAAATCAATGATGATACATTATGATCAAAATAAAATAAACCAGTAAGAAGTAGAGCAAATGGAATAGCAAGAAAGACTTGACCAATTTCGATATTCCAAAAATGAATCAACCATCCATGAGTTCGACCTCCTGATGTTGCAGTAGGAACAAAACTAGTGCCTACATTTAACCTTGGCAGATTAGCATCTTTTAATCTACCTGGGAAATATGCAAATCCCGTGAAAAATACCACTGTCAATGGTAATCCATAATCTGCGAATATCTTCCTAATAGGATGTTTAAATAAACTGGAGAATTGACCAATGATTACCGTCAACATTCCAAATATCATTACTAACAAGGCTAATATAACCGATAAGTATGCCTGTGGGTTTGATACAGATGCAAATTCTTTGGTGAGAATTTGAATTCCTTTCTGAATATAAATAAAACTTATGAAAAAACCAAAAATATCACAAGAAAATCTAGTGACATAACGTAAACCATTCACCCAATTTAAAGATGCAATAATAAAATGCATTACCATTGACCATAAATATATCCATGCCATAAAAGGGAAATAGGGGATTCCTTTTGGTTCTACTATTTGATAAACAGTATAATTGAATATTGCTATTGGACCTGTAACACCGACTATACAAAGAGGTTGACCGGCAAATAGGCCAAATATAATTCCACCAGTTGCTGATGACAATAGGACCTCATTGACACCGTATGAATTGTTTGTTTTATCAAACATATCCTGAGCAAAAGCTATTGATGGAAGAATATTTGTGAAATACATATAAGTTATAGAGGGGATGACTCTATAATTGAAAGCATCAGTCCAATCTGATAGATAGTATGGTAATCTACCTTTTAAGTCATGATATATACCATTAAATGGGGATCCAAAAGTGGTTTTATTTCGTTTCCTAGAAGGAGATGAGGATGATGAGGATGAGGATGAGGATGAGGACGAGGACGAAGATGGCATTGGTGAAGATGACGGCATTGGTGAAGATGACGGCATTGGTGAAGATGACGGCATTGGTGAAGATGACGGCATTGGTGAAGACGACGGCATTGCATATCATGAAATTTTAAATAAATAAAATTTGATCAACCATATTTCTCTATAATTCAATAAGAAATATTATTATTGATTTCATACTATATCATCATACAACATGAAATTATCTACTGTCATGTAGAAGAGCAAATCGTGAATCTATACCATAACTCTATATATATATTCAATTATCTTAGCAATCATTATCAAAAAAATATTTGAATGAAAGAGAGAGAGATCGTGAAGTGAACCGGAATGGAGATAAGTCGAACCAGTATAAACTTAAACATGCACCATTTTATTTTTTATTATTATGATTCTACGTTTTCGGTTGCTTTGTCCGAATACAAATTTGGCTTTTGTTGGTGCTTATTTAAGTTCTCTCCTTGCCCGGCCCCCACCAAAACTCACATGATACAGACACAGCCGCGTGTACTGTCGATCGATCCGAGAAATATGTCCTTAATCGCTCTAAAGGTTCTAAGAATAAAATAGTAATGGACAGATAATATCTCCATCGCTGGGCTACTGTCCTCCTGGGGCTATTCCCCAGACCCCTAAGTTCGATTCGCTAGATTTAATCGAATATGTTTTACAAGTTCTAAACCGATCAACCACGGACAGATACACGTGATTCGTTCACGACTTTAAGGAAAACAGTCCGTTTTTGATAACCGAGGAAGTATATTAGACACCCGCGTCACGGTTGCTATCATTCATCTAACTTTCGTTTTCAAGTGATTTTTTAAATGGACAAAGTATTGTCACTTTTCTATCCTTCTATTCCGTGGATATTGATTTATTTAGATTGTTGACATCTGACTTATGGGGAAACAGAAGCAAGAAGATCCAAAAGATCAGGTTGACCAACGACATGAGGTATCGTTCCTGTCATTAGATGTTCTTCTCCCAACGACTATCCTCTGTTCTTCTTTTGGACTTGGATTCTATTTCTACCGAAACTTTTTAAGAAGAATCCCTAGTTCGCATAAAATCCCACGATCATTTTTCAGAAAAAGATCATTATATGGATATGTGACATCAGTTGGTGATGCAGACAATTTTCACTTTTATCATACTCCTGGTGGAATCTTAGGTGGATGGGGTTGGTTACGTAAAGGTCCAAAACCAAATCAAAAAGGATTAAAAGGTCAGACAATTCACGTTCGATTATGTGGGATCGATGCTCCTGAAGCCGCTCATTTTGGTAAACCTTCTCAAGAATGGTCAAGTGAAGCACTTGATTGGTTAAGAAATTATGTTTTAGGAAGGCATATGAGAGTACTGCCTTTAACTACCGATCAATATGGACGTACAGTTGGTCAAGCTAAATTATGGAAATGGAATGGATTGAAAAATGTTAGTAAAGAAATGTTACGTGATGGTTGGGCTGTAGTTTATGAAGCAAAACAAGGGGCAGAATTCAATGGACAGGAAAAAGTATTTCGGCAATTAGAGGCTAATTCTCGAAAGAAAAAAATAGGCATGTTTCAGAAGAGTAATAATCCATTAGTTACTCCTGGCGAATACAAAAAGATGTATAGATAAATAAATTGCATTTATTGAAACGGGCCCTTTCTCGACTAATTACAATTGATCAATTAAATCACTTTTATTTCGTCTAGCCCTTTGTAGGGATCCGGCACATTTCCCGACTAATTACAGTCGATCAATTAAATTACTTTTATTTCCTCTAACAACGCATGTTTATTCCCATACGCTTTTCCCGTTCACGAAATTCAAACATCGCCTGAACTCCAACAAATAAACAAAAGGACGAAAAAATAACATATTTAAGTCCATCAACCGTATGTAGCATTTCATGTAGCATTTCGGTTATTCCATCCAAACCGACACAGAACCCTACTAAATTAGCAATCATCATCATCCAAATATTGGCCACCGCTCCTATAGCACACAAGTGGCGATAGATAGGCTTTTTAGCCCACGTTTTAGCCGGGAATACTACTGAAGCAATAATTTCAGGTAAAATAAATAATACAACCAACCAACCCCATAATAACAGTCTCAGTTGAATATCATGCCAAATTGCAACAAACATGAAAACTAAAAGGGAATTGAATATTGATCTACTAAGACCTTGTTTCGTTCCACCAAGAGGAATGTATATATATCTTAATAGCCAACGATTAAAACTTTTATGCCATGACCTCCAAAATGATAGAGCAGAATAATTATTATTGACACATCTAACCATATTCTCCGGAGGATCTATTTTATCTAATAATGCCCATAACCGGAAAAATCTCCAAGGTAGAAGTAATTTCAACCAAATCACATTAAGATTGAATAGTGCAATCATACTGATTTGGAATGGAGAATCTCCTGTCCATGCTCTTGTCTGGGATATAGCGACAACATAAGTATAATGCAATAGAACTTCCATTGTTAATAAACAGAAAATAAATCGTATAGTATAAGTTGAAATCCGTTTAAAGTTTATTGAATCCAGAGTATTATTTATTTGATGCATGAAATCATTAAATGTTAAGATTGGTCCTGCTAAATATAATGGACCATATGTAGTATATGCCAAATAATTTATCCAATTGTATTCTTTTAGTGGTTGTGGAGTCTCAATTCTTAATTTTTCACTTATGTCTCCGGTTGGTCTAGTTTTGGAAGAGTCTTTCAATTGCGGAGAAGGAGATTTTGAGGCTAAGGCAGCTTTATTTTTAGCATCCAGATAATCAATATTAAAGCTAACCATTCGAAGCATAGAAAAATTGAAATGGACATCCCACCGAGGCATAAGCCCTGCATATGAATCAATTACTGCTAATGATGGATGGATCCAAGCTAAGGGATATCCTTGAAATAATTCATTAGCAAACAAAATGCTTATTCCAAAAACCCAAGTTAAGGTATAAGATATTCGTCTGTCGACAATTTGGGCGATTTGAAAATTGATCGCTAATAGAACCAAAATCTTCACAATATTCACTCCATGAATTGAAGCTAAGAATATTACCGAAAAGAATAAATCGAATTTTGTACGGGAAATATTCAATAATTCTGATATATACCTCAATGCTAAATGTGAACCGACAGCTAATACTAAGTAAGGGAAATAATTCCTGAATGAAGAATATTGTAAATCGGAATTATCAACCAATCTTCCGAATATCCATCCTGGTTGAAGTCTATCTTTATATTTTTCATAATTCTGATTTGTTTCTAAAAGTTAGTTCGTTATAACCTCCGGCAGGTGTCTAGAATTAGAACTTACCACTACTAGCATCTACCGCTGCCTTAAACATAAGAGGGACTGCAAACGCAAAGACGATCCCATAAATATAGAACTCTACAGTCTTCCATCGATTAGGTCCAGCCGAAGCTAGAACTTGTTGACGTTTCTTCTCATCTGAAGATGGTTCAAACCTGGTATCCAGAACTTCTACTGAAAAGAGTGACAGAGTGGTTCTCAGGAATCCCATATTGGAAAGATGATAACACGTAAATGGATCTGGATCCTAGTATTACGCGTCGGATTGATACGAGTCTGGAAACGTATGGACATTACATTGGACATGGATGAAGTTGAATGCCGAGGAAGGTTTAATGAGTATATGCTCCAATCAGATTCAGTAATATTCTTTTAACAGTTACTTATTTAACCAAGGGACCGCCATAATCGAGACTTCAAGCTTGACGCGTTTATAAGCATTTTATCAGCGGTTTCATAGTCCTTTACTAACATATAAAAAATTCCAATGAACCACAAACTCCTCACTTCTGGAACCTTTTTCTTGATTTTTTTTCAATTACACCTATTTACCAGGTTGTCAAATGTTTAGAATATATATCAGGTCCTTATCGATTGATTTTATCATTTTGACGACCCTGGTAAAACCCCTGATATCAATGTAGGGTTAGGTTTCCTATATAGTATATTCTAATATCAGTCTATTGAAATGAATAGAAAATAATAAATATGAATTTAAAATGGCAATTTGATTAATACTTCTATATTTATAAAGTAATTTCTAAAACATTCATTTATTATATCTTTTTAATCAACTTATTCCTAAAAGAACGTTCAGGAAGTACGATTTTGACCCCCCTGGAAGACTTATCCATAAGTCTTATAAAGGACTTTATTCACAATGCTGCACATCGTTACAGAACGAAGAGTCCTGCGATGGCTATTATATAATCTAGAGATTACTCTTCAGAATAAACTTCTGGATTATTATAATCACCGAGGAGACTAACGAGCGAACACCACCCGGAGACTCTGAACATATCAGCCTCCGGATGCTGAGGAGAGCATCAATAACTGTTTGTTATGCGGGTTAGGGTGAGCTTTATATTCATGTAGTACAGTAGTGAAATTTATCTCCGACAAGAATCTATTCTCTATTGTCCTTCCTTTTCTTCTTGAAACCCATCCAAGTTCTCGTTCCAATTCATATATATCACTATGGAAAACGAAAGAAGACCAAATCCACCAGGATGGATACCTCCAAAAGCTCCCTATAACCCATATGATTCAACCGATATTCGTCCACCAGAAGGTTATCCATCAGAATTCAAGGTTCCTGGTAAACCAAGAAATTGGTCAGTAATCCCTAAAGAACCAACAAATTATAGAGTAGTTAAAGATAGTCTCAAACGAATGCAATATACTCCAAGGCCATTAAGTGAATTTTATCCTGGTCAATATAAAGTACTAAGAAGAACTGATCGATCCAAGTTCCGATCGGGGGTAAAATATGCATCTATTTTATTAAGTTCTTCAGTAATAATTCTTGGAGTATTCTTTTATAGATGGAATGATGGTTATGATAATGTATTCTCTACACCATATAGATTTCAATTAAGGATACGACAAAAGTTATTTGGAAATCTTAGCGAACAACAAAAAGAAGATCTTCAAGGAAAACAACGAGGAATGGTAACTACTGGTTCTGAGACTCCTGTTTTAATTCCTACTGCTAGTGATGAGAGTATAGCTCTTCAAAGACCTCAACGAAGTCATATTATAGAAGCTGAAAGGATTCGACAAGAAAGAGAAGAAGCAATTTTACGAGCAGTTGATATTGCCGAAGCGGAAGTAGCGAAGAAGGCGACGACAAAGTCTTCAAATCAATCAACTCGTCGGAAAATATTTGGAATCTTTTGAGGTCGTCGAATGAAGTGAAGAAGATCTTAACCTCGAGTGAAGCGAGCCTATGGGTCTGCGGGAGGCAAATGAAGTTGGATGATTAGACCTAATAACGAAGGATACTAATACTACTATTGCATAGAACCAGGTGAAATTTCTATTTTGATCCATTTGTATATATGTCTCTAAACAATCAAATTTGGGGACAAGTTGTCTGCCTCTGCTGTATTGCCTCTGGCAATGAACCACAAGATGTATTGCCTCTTGAAGGCTAGAATGGCAACCTTGAATGGTCTGACAGCGCCTCCGGCGGTCATAAATACCCACCAAAATCCTGCCCTGTCACGAGCCGAGTAGATCGACTAAATCACGTGAATAACACGTGTAACAGGCCGTACCATAGATAAGCTAGGGCGCATGCGTCTGATAAAATGTCGACCGGTCCGCGAGATGGCTGGATCCGCAGCCCAACAACTTCGAAGATAACGACAGTTGCTTTTTCTTCTTTCGACTTTTGTTTCTTTCATTTATTTGTTTCTAAAATAAGATTTTATGTGATTGTTTTTGAGGAAATACACATATATATTATAAATTGTGTCAACATCAGCTCTAACAGCAGACCCAGACGATATTGTGGTTGTTGCCAGTCTTTCTTTTCTATATAGGAATAAGACCAAACAGTTAATATTACTTGATTAAAATAATTTCAATAGATTGTTGTATACGACCACTACTAAAATGGATTTCCCTTTCATTAGTCGGTTACGGGCTTGGGAATGGCCTGTTTTAGCTCTTTCTTTATTACTTGTAGTCCTTGAATCAATTATTGCATTTATAACTACATTACTTCCACCGTCAATAATCAGTATCTTCAGGCATTTAGCACAAAAAATCATTTTATTAGTCCCTATTCCTGGACAAGAAGAATTGTCATCCGAACCTTCATTAAGAAGATTGGTTACTAAAGTGGCTCTGGCACCTGGGTTTGTGGAAATCTGTAGTATATTCGGTTATGAAGCTGAAGAACATATTGTACGAACTTCGGATGGTTATTTATTGGGTATTCATCGAATTGGTGGACCAAAAGGATCCAATTGGAGACTTCGTAATACAACTGCTGCATTGAATCATGGTAATAGCGGTATACCACAACGACCAGTTGTATACCTTCATCATGGTCTTTTAATGAATTCTGAAATTTGGGTAGCAACAACGGATCCTTCTAAAAGTTTACCGTTTGTTTTGGCTGATATGGGTTATGATGTTTGGTTAGGAAATAATAGAGGTAATAAATATTCTAAAAAACATCTATATAAGAATCCATCCGAAAGAGCGTTTTGGGATTTCTGTATAGATGAGTTTGCTCTATATGATATTCCTGATACTGTGGATTATATTCTTTCTGTTGTTAAACAAGATGACTTATCTTATATTGGTTTCTCTCAAGGTAGTGCTCAAGGATTTGCTTCATTATCAATAAATCCTATTTTGAATAGTAAAATCCGATTGTTTATTGCACTTGCACCAGCAATGGCACCACCAGGATTGGGCAATCGGATTGTAGATTCTCTTGTAAGAGCTTCTCCATCAATAATTTATTTATTTTTCGGCAGAAGAGCGTTACTTCGAAGTACAACTTTTTGGCAATCCATTATGTTCCCACCGTTATTTGTTAGAACTATTGATGCTTCATTGGATTTATTGTTCAATTGGAAATGTAAAAATATTTCTTATCCACAAAAATTGGCTGCTTATGAGCACTTATATTCTTATACAAGCGTTAAATCAGTCGTTCACTGGTTTCAAATTATTCGTAGCGGTAGATTTCATATGTACGATGATGAGATTTATAATCCTTTACAACCTTACAACAATTTTTATCGAGTTGCACCTTTTCCAACTCAGAATATCGTCACTCCGATAGTACTTATTTATGGTAAATCCGATTCTTTAGTATCGATAAAAACAATGCTATCTGAATTACCTGCTTCTACTGCTCATGTTGGAATTGCTCATTATGAACATCTTGATCTGATTTGGGCGGATACTGTTGATACTCTTGTATTTCCTTATATTTTTTCTGCTCTAAGAAGGACGTCGCCAAGGAATAATTCTCTAACTACACCTGTCTCTACGACGTTAGTTTCTAATGGTAGTGCTAGTTCTAGTAAAAGTGGTAGTAGACGAGGAACTTTAGTTTTTACTTCCAATAGTGAGCTTACTGCGTCTGTTGCTCCTTCTCCTCCTGCATTAGTGCCTTCACCGGCTTCTACTGGTTTAAGTTCAGGATCCGATAGTAGTGATATAATTGAAAAACTTTCGGAAGAACTTTCTTCTCCAATTAGTAAACCGTAGATCCTGCTACCGAACTGTGTCCTCAATTTCATCTGTATTTAACTCATTTTACGCAATAAATAAATGGTAAAACAAGCGTCGTTTGCCTCCGGCGGATATACCCCTGTATCGTTTGCCTCCGTCGTCTGGGGCTAGACCGGGACCACTAGGCTTGTTTCGAGGTTAAGGCAATGTTTCCTAATTGGTAACACTTCCCGAATCAAGATATTTGCATGCGGCTTTTTCATTTCTATTGTTACGGATTAGGATTATGCAGGGAGAAGTGGATAAAACTTTAGAATCATTTTTATTTTATTCATTATTCTCCTGGCAGGTCAATTTGAAATAATGAAGATGGCTCATAGCTTACGTGGACGTAGATAATGTTTATTATTATTCGTATATGAGGTGCCGACGGCATCATAACAATCAATACTCAGATTTATTCTCCTCCTCTTACCTACTTCTCGAAGTCAATATCTTCAGACATATCTACCGAATACATGTACTATGATAGTAGTAACAAGCTGCCGGAGGTGGTGGCAACATTAACAAGATGCAGTCAGTCAGTCCCCTTCAATCGCCTTTCAAAGGTTGTCTAGCAGAGACGGGCTATTCCCCCAGAACTTAACCTAGACCGAAGAGATCCCAGGCAGCCCCAGGCAGCCCCAGGCAGCCCCAGCCGCCGCAGTTAAACACTGTGGGCCATGGGAAGAGAAGTAAGTAGTTCATATTTAAAAAAAAGATTTCATTTCCTTATTAACTTTTTTTGTGACCTTTTTATGTAACAAAATTATATACTATATAAATTTAGGGTTCATGAACAACAAATAAGTTGACTTTTAAGCCTTCTTAGCAGCAGAATTGGCAGCCATCTTATTAAGAGCTGAACCATATTTGAACCAATCAATTTGTTCAGCATTATAAGTATGAGAAAGAGGAGTCTCCCAAGCTGGGCCATTCTTAGGCTTAACAACAAGAGTAACATTCTTACCAGGAGCTAATTCGGTTAAACCAATAATATCAACCTTATCATCAAAGTTGATCTTATCATAAGCAGAAGGATCAACAAAGTTAAGAGGTAAGAGACCTTGTTTCTTCAAGTTGGTTTCATGGATACGAGCAAATGATTTGGTAATAATAGCAAAACCACCTAGGTATCTTGGTTCAAGAGCAGCATGCTCTCTGGAAGAACCTTCACCAAAGTTATCACCACCAATTACAACCCATTTAATACCTTGATCACGATAAGCAAGGGCGGTCTCTGGAACACCAGAATATTCACCAGTGAAAACATTTCTGATATTGTTGGCTTCACCGTTTTCAGCATTAATAGCACCAATCATATAATTGTTGGAGATATTTTGAAGATGGCCACGGTATTTAAGCCAAGGACCAGCTTGGGAGATGTGATCAGTGGTGGTCTTACCAACAGATTTAATAAGAATTGGAAGATCCTTAGCATCTTTACCATCCCATGGCTTGAATGGGTGAAGAAGTTGAAGACGATCAGAACTTGGGGAAACAGCAACATTAACTTGAGATCTATCAGCAGGAGGAGCTTTGTAAGTATCTTTACCAGCGTCATAACCTCTAGCAGGAAGAGCTTCTCCATGAGGCTCTTTAAGCTTGAATTCATTACCATCCTTATCCTTCAAAGTATCAGTGAGAGGATTGAATCTAAGATCACCAGCAATAGCAAAGGCAGTTACCAAATCAGGAGAAGTGACAAAGGCATGAGTTTGAGGATTAGAATCATTACGTCCAGTGAAGTTACGGTTATAAGAAGAGACAATAGTATTCTTATCACCCTTCTTAATATCACGACGATCCCATTGTCCGATACAAGGACCACAAGCATTAGCTAAAACAAGACCACCGAAATCTAAGAAAGTTTGTAATTGACCATCACGTTCAATAGTAGCACGGATTTGTTCCGAACCAGGAGTAACAGTGAAAATAGATTTAGATTTCAAGCCATGAGCCATAGCATCAATTGCAATATTGGCAGCTCGAGTTAAATCTTCATAAGAAGAATTAGTACATGAACCAATCAAACCAACTTTAACTTCAAGAGGCCAATCTTGTTCAACAGCAACATCCTTAAGCTTAGAGATAGGAGTAGCCAAATCAGGAGTAAAAGGACCATTTACATGAGGTTCTAAAGTATTTAAATCAAGTTCAATCAATTCATCATATTCAGCTCCCTTATCAGCAGATAAGAATTCAGGATATAATTTAGCAAATTTGCCAATATCAGTTCGGCTAGTAGCATTCAAGTAATCAACCATACGCTCATTGAATGGGAAAACCGATGTAGTGGCACCAATTTCAGCACCCATATTACAGATAGTACCCATACCAGTACACGACAAAGCTTCAACACCATCACCGAAATATTCAACAATAGCACCAGTACCACC
>JAJMIF010000125.1:0-61211 GCA_030583505.1 Sugiyamaella castrensis
TTCGCGAGAAATATATTCGGTATCATTTAGATGATCCATAGCTGGAAGAAGCAGGTCTAGAGTGTGCTAGACAAACTTGAGTGCTATAGTAGGGCCCCGGCCTTAAACGATTGGTTAGATGTAGGGTGTGTGTTATGATTTAATAATTATTTTATATATTTTATACTTAATCAATATCGAAGATAAAAAAAAAAAAATCATGCTTTCTTTTGTTCAGGCGACAGTTTATGGTCAGTATGTACCTGAAATTTTATCGCCGTTATCATCGTGATGACCCTAAAGTGTCTCGCTTCTGTCAAGTACGGGGCTTGACACATTGTTATTGTTTTTTGTTTTGCAGAGTTTTTTATCCTTTTGGATTTTCTCTGTGTGAGTTGGCAGGTATTATGTTGTGTGTAGTTAGTTATGTTATTTGAGTAATTATATATTTCTAATATACTGTTAAGATAAAAAAAAAAGTTTAGTTGACACCAATTGACGTGTTGAGGACCTTAGGGAGAAAGAAGGATAGATGTGGGGTTATATTAATTTAGAGCAGCAACCCGCAAGATGTACAATGACAGGCTAAAGAGATCCTAAGCATAACTCGAGAATGTAGTCTACTAAGGGCGAACAACTAGTTTGCAGAGCTAAGTTTAACGAGTTATGCTTTCTGCATCAGCTGGTTCGCTCTGTCCCACAACTTAGTGGGTTAGCCTCACTCTAACGGAGAAGCCTTTCAGGAAATTGGCAGGTGGCATCACCATATCTATCCACAAGTCAGTTCCGGATGGCTGAGCTAGGTATGCCTAGATCCCGCCGGAGTATGGTCTGCCTCCGGCCACCGCCGCGCAAGCCGCTCATAGTTCATTCTGACGGCGCCCTGAAGGCACCATAATTAAATGCTCGAGATCTTTTGTTCTTCTCCCCACAACTTTCTTCTTGACCTATAACGTTACCAGAGCTGTTCTTATCATCACATCACTAGAAGGTTTATATTATTTTTGTTTCGTCATATTTATCTGACTTCCATTTATTGAATTTTTGGTTATTTATGAGAGGATTTATTTATTGCAATAGATTTAATTTGCTGTGGAATAGATAAAATAAATATATAACTATTCTTTCTGAAGAGCTGAATAGGAACTTGAAACGCGAATGAAAAAAAAAGAATTAGAACTGGAGAATATAATCTAGGAGTTTTTATTCAAATAATTAAACGCTATTTATTTTCTCTCTCTTTCAGTCAAGTTTGGATTATATTTCATGAAGTTATCCATACTTTATTTTATAATCGATCTTTTTTTGTCTCATTATCTAAATATAAAAACAGCATTCTTTTATAAAGGCAGCTGCGCTGTCTTAGTTCTTAGTTCTTAGTTCTTAGTTCTTAGTTCTTAGTTCTTAGTTCTTAGTTCTTAGTTCTTAGTTCTTAGTTCTTAGTTCTTAGTTCTTAGTTCTTAGTTCTTAGTTCTTAGCACTTACTATTTCTCTTCTTAAGTGGCACTGTTCGGTACTCGTCAGATATACCGCTTTTCATACGTGTTGTGTATATTGTATTATAACTTCACATCGTTTATTATTCAGGTCCTAATTACATTCTGGTAAGTTGATAATTACTTCAATCCATCGTACAAACTGTTTTTGTTCCAGGTGGTTTGATTCCTGTTTTGTGTGAGTTAAGCTCAAGTCTGTCAGGTTGGGAGTTATCGCTGATCGGTTGCCGATCACAATAAGGCAGGAACAATAAAAGAAGGCTAGACCTGTTACGACGTTCCAAATTAACTTGGCAAATAACTTAGTTTGATCATTATCGTAACATTAATAAAGAGCAATATCTCTCATTATCCAGGTTGTATGTTTGAGTCGCCTCAAGGTATCGCTTCTACTATCAGATCACGAGAGCTTCATCAAATACACCCAATAATCAAGTCACAGCTTATTATTGCTACATGACAACTTTTCATGATAACTAACAATAGTCTCTCTTTAGAAGTCAAACCGTTGTTTATCTTATTTCCTCACCTGGTGTAACTTTATTTTTATCATTTCCAACTTGCATCACATCGCCTCTTTCCTCTTCTCCTTATTATGGAAAATATCCCCCATCAATACGCCATGGCTAGCGTCGACCCCGCCCAAATCTCATCATTTGTCAGTAACCGTCATAATCCATATCATCGACGACAAATTTCACATCACAGTACAAGCTCGGATGGATTAAGCTCAGCGACGGTTGTCCCTGTAATACATCATCATAGTGCAAGTATTTCTAGTTCGGACGGTGGAATCCTTCAGTATTCAGATCCACAGCCCAAAAATGCAAATCCAACTAATGGCATGGTATACGAGGTCAACTTGAATGCTCCAAATCCAAATCCAAATCCAAATCCAAATCCATATCAAAATCCATATCAAAATCAAAATCCATATCAAAATCAAAATCAAAATCAAAATCAAAATCAAAATCAAAATCAAAATCAAAATCAAAACAATAATAGTAATAACAACCATCTTCAGCATCAACATCAGCATCAGCATAATAGTCATATTCATCATCACCATCATCATCATCATAACCGTCAGAGCCTCTCAAACGCGTCTGCAAATTCAGCATCCCGTGTTCCACAACCACTTCCTATTACCGTTCCTGCTCAAGTGAATGCTGTTGGTTCTAGTGCTCCTACTATTACTATGTCTGATTCTCCTTCTGCTGGTAGCACTTTGAACCAATATAACCCTGCTGTTGTATCACCAACAGAAGAATGGAAAGATCGAGGTGCTGCAACTTTAGTTAAATCAGAAACTGACCAATCAGGTCATACAACTACTAAATTAATCAAAAAAGGTGTTGAAGATTTTACATTTGGTAAAATTTTAGGAGAAGGTTCTTATTCTACTGTTATGGCTGCTGAGGACCGGCAAACTTTACGAGAATACGCTATTAAAGTCCTTGATAAACGATATATTATAAGAGAGAAAAAAGTCAAGTACGTTAACATCGAAAAAAATACTTTGAATAGATTAGGCGAACATCCGGGTATCATTCGTCTTTATTATACCTTTCAGGATGAAGCTAGACTTTATTTTGTTCTTGATTTCGCCCCTAATGGCGAATTATTAACGTTAATAAAACAAATGGGATCTCTAGATGAAGAATGCATACGATATTATGGGGCCCAAATTATAGATGCTGTAGAATTCATGCATTCTAAAGGTGTTATTCATCGAGATTTAAAACCTGAGAATATACTTTTGGATTATAAAATGCGTATTAAAATTACTGATTTTGGAACTGCAAAGCTTTTGGAACTTGAAACTGATGCTAATGGTAATCAAATTTATCCTGAGGAGGTTCGTGCAAACTCATTTGTGGGTACTGCTGAGTATGTTTCTCCTGAGTTACTCACTGATAAGGCTACTGATAAGGCTTCGGATATTTGGGCTATTGGTTGTATACTATTTCAAATGATTGCTGACAGACCTCCTTTCAAGGCGAGCAACGAATATCTAACTTTTCAAAAGATTGTAAAGTTACAATATTCGTTCCCCACAGGGTTCCCTTATATGTTACGAGATTTGATCCAACGATTATTGGTACTCAACCCAAAGAGTAGATTAGTTATAGCCAAGATAAAGAAGCACCGGTTTTTCACTGATATAGACTGGGATAGGCATGCGTTATGGAAGAATCCACCCCCTCGACTTATGCCATATAAACCTTCAACTGCGAAGTCAACAAGACCAGCGGCTTTAAATCCGGCGTCGAGATTATTAGTGAAACCTAGACTACAACAACCCTCTGTCGCTACTGCTAATAACAGCTCCACTGGAAATAGTAGTAGTGTTCAGCCATTCCAGCTACCTTCTTCTTCAACTTCGTCATCGTCTTCCTTCCAGCAACCTCCGTCTCCTGGTAAGCCATTAAAACCGTCTATGCCTAGTGGAGGAGTTCGAGCCTCTGCAGCAGCGGCAGCAGCTCTTGCTAAACCCTCACCAGCGAATAATGGTAACTCCACATCTTCTAAGTCCTCAGTACCGGCAATGAGTTCCGTAGTTACCCCACAAATCAAGTCAAGGTCATCGGCACCAATTCTTAATGCGAGAAAGTCATTTGGGGCTTTAAAAAGAGCTCAAACCCAGCCAATGGTTGAAACTACCTCTTCTAGATCTCAACATCAACCTCCGTCTCAGCAACAGCAATCTCAGTCTCAGTCTCAATCTCAAGTCAAATCTCAGACAATAATACCTCGGGTAGCTTCGGTAGTCCCAAAGACAAAAACCGCAGAGGTTATACCTTCAGCTTCCCCTCGCTTAGATATTCCCCCAGTTTCCCAAGTTGATGCTGAATGGGCCAATCTTCTGGGCCATCATGATGAAAGAATCCTTAAACTTGCTACAGTTTCGGTTCTTGTGACTCCATCGACAGGATCTGCTAAAAGCCATGTAAATGAAGATCAAGATGAAAAAGAACAGAGTCGAATATCAAAATTCTTCAACGGCACAGTCAATAAGCGTAAACGTCGCGTTGTGGCAGTGACATCTGCTGCCAGATTATTGATTGTAGGTGGTGATAGGAAAGTCCGCTTGGAGGTGCCCATTGGTCAATCTCAGGTAATCATCCGAGAATTACCGTTCAACCACAAAACTGGCACTGGTGTATTCCTTATTGAGGCTAATCACAGAATGATCACCGTGGAAGACCCAGCGGGTACCTCTGAGTGGATGCAGGCAATCCAGCGCTCTAAGGCTTTTTATCATCAGGCTACGGCTCTTTCTGAAAGTAATGCTTTCACTGCTGCTACGGCCGCTGCTATTGCTGTTTCTGGTAGTAGATCTGGCATTTCGAGATCCGCCTCGCAAAATGTGGAACCAAGCTCTGGTCAGAGAGTGGTGACTAGCAGTAATTCAACCTTTTTGCAGAAGAATGAGGCCAGAAGAAGTCTAAGACGAAGGATTTAGAGATATGTAGGAAGTATTTATTTATTTTTAATTAAAAGAAATTTACTCTTGAATGAACTTTTAACTCAGATCCATAGAATTTTGAAGGGAGGGGCGTCTCCTATCTACTCCACACACCCCGTTTGGCTCTCCCGCGCCATATTCAAACACCATTAAAATAAATATTGAAAACCATTTCTCAAAGTTATAAACTTCTACGGACAAACTTTTGGCCACCGAGATGGAGTCTCTCGCCAGCTTACGATAATGGAGCCAACTATTAGATCTAGGGCAGAGCCCTGAGCAACACATGAAGTTAGATTTACGAGACAGCAGACGGCGATAAATTTCATAAATCATTAAAATTAACTATTACCGAATACAATAGAATCATTTTTCGTAACATGATCTTGGTTGAGGGACTCATCATCATCTTCGTCGTCTGATATTACAAAAAGCTCAGAAATCGTTGAGCCAGCTGATAAATTAAATCGATTAGAGGCGTTTCGAGGCTCCTCAATAATAGTAGCTCCGACATCCTTGACAGGTTTCTGAGTTGATTTTGGTTTACTGGATTGGAAGAAATCTGATATGCTACTGTTATCAGCTAGTGAAGGTAACTTTTTAGTTTTACTCACTGATTTGTTTCGCTGTTTTTTGCGAGTGACTTCGACAGTGATTTCTTTATGAGTAAATAGGCTGAGTTTTGAATATGATTCAACTCTTTTGGATTCTTTCTTGCCGAACTTTGTGATTAGGGATAAGTGACTTTCTTTCAGAGTTGATTCCAAGATATTTGCTTGTGTGACAAAAGTACATTTTGGCTCTTCATCTGAAGACATCATATCAGTGTTGTTAGCTTGGATAATTCTCTTCGGCGTGTTCTGATTAGCTTTGAATGGAGTAGACCATTTGCTATTGAAACTATAGCTACGGCGCAAAATCGGGGGCCACTCAGACTTCCAATTTAATATCTCCTTATGGCAGTCAGAAGTTATGACGACTTTGTATAAAAGTGGACTACTGGAATTAGATTTCCCGGTTTTGGATGATGTAAATTTCTTATACCAAGACTCTCTGTCTTCCCCTCGACAGATTCTTTCTACCAACAAAGGAAAAGTCATCATGTTTACAAAGGACTTCCAGATTTTACGAAAACCATCATCATTAAGAAAAACATATTCCTTTATTAATATTTCCCATACACTCTCGACATCTGGAAATTCTTTGACTTTATTGACCCTCACGGGATAATAGTCAAGTGGATCCTGATCACAGACTGCCGGATAAAAATAATTTCTCACCACATCAAGATTAGGGAAATCTTCTGGAATGAAGACAGATGTATGTCTTTGACTCAAGAACTTAGCTTCATTTGTTCGAAGTTCATGTTGAAGTCTTGCCCGAAAGGTCTTGAACCTACTTTCCAAGACATCTTCGTCAACAGCAATCCGTGGGGTTCCTCGTCCTCGATCTCTTTGCGTCTCAGGATCCCAGCCGATTATGTCGGCCAACTCTTGGGCAAACCCAGTTCTTCGTTGACTAATCTCTTTGGCAGTTTCATAGCCCAATCTCTTTATTCCATTATCATAATCGCCACCTTGGAGGATTCCTCTGAGAATATATTGTGGTCTACCAAATTGAGAATTCTTGTTAACATGAATGATCTCGACCACTCGATGAACCGCACTACCCGAACGAGGAATGATAGCAGCCTTGGGGATTTTAGATTTCAAACCTGTTCTTTTCCTCTTCCGCATATTATTAGTTATTTCCAGTTCCTCATCCGAATCATAACTAATAAGTTCTTCGTCATCATCATTTATTTCTTCTTTCTCTGCAGGATATTCGACATAATCTTCGACACCATCTTCAAACTCTTCTTCAGCTTCTCCTGTTTCTCCTTCAGTGCCTTCTTCTCCTTCTCCTTCTCCTTCTCCTTCTCCTTCTTGCCCTTGTTGTTTTAGCTCATCTTCTTCATTAACTCCCAACTTTATCTTCTTTCCTCGACCAACAAGCTGAGGTGGCCGGTTGACGTACTTTATGATTTGGGTAGCTCCAAATAGCAAACAATCTGTATCATTGGAAAACACATAATCGACTATATTCTGCATCTGCAGTAATGCACACTCAGCTTCGCCCTCTCCAACACCTCTAATTACCGGTATACATAATTTGCGACAGATATCTATAAGCTTTAATACATCCTTACTCTCGGGCCATAGCTTGAAATCAAGAAATTTATCCCTCTTATAAGCAGGTTTGCAATTTCCGTCGAATACCATGATAACATCAATCCTTAATAAACGTAAATTAACCATCTTTTGCATGCATTGCTTGGTAAACATTTGATCTTGAATACAATCATTCTTTGATCTTAATGCTCCTGATTTCTTAATCTGAGCAATGACCTGCCAGCCGTCCATAGCAACACGGGGTGGTCTTGAGTGTTCTTCAACGAATTGCCCGACCCATTCCACCAGACTCATAGTCTTCCTATCGAGGTCATCATCTTCCCAAAGTTTCAAGACCCCCATGTCGTCATTAGTCGATTACAAACAGCTTATTAATAAGATAGATTACAGCTGTACATCTGATGATGAAGTAGATAAGAAAAGGATTAAAAAGAGAGATGGATATTGAGATCTGGGGAGAGAGGGTCGTTTTGGAGGACGAGATGAGCCGCAGGGGATATTATCAGTGATCGACAAAATATCCCCGAATTGGTAGTATATCAATACGGGAGGGCTTATTTCTGGTTTCTTTTTGTCCTTCCATCGTTAGGTCTTTTTATCGGTTCGTTATTGATATCTGCCAATAAAAATCAAAAGTCAAGTCCATTTCTGACAATTGGAGGATCCGCGTCTGTTGGCTCAGGCGGCTGGGAAGACCACCCTACACCTAGTTATCCCTTTCTTCAACGGTATAGCAGCTGGGGTGCTAGAATCAGATAGAGCCCCCAATCACCTCTACCGCCAAACAGGGCCGAAATTTGAAGAAAACAGGATATCTTATCTAATGTACTCTAAAACATGTATATACACCGGAGACAATTCATCACTGATTAACATTTTATATATATGTATGTGTATAATATGGATTGTTATGTGGAATATATAACTGTGTGCTTATTCGAATCCATTTGCATCAAAGAAAAGTTCAGGCTCAAGTCCAGCTACATTTGCACTAACAGCTTTTCCTTGCAATATAATCTCGGACATGATTTTACCAGTAGCAGGTGCATTGTTGATACCCCAACAACTATGACCACTTGCTATTAAAAGGTTACTAACATTAGTATTACCTATTAGTGGACCTGAACATGAAGGGACGTCAGTTACAGGCAAATAACAAGCTTGACGACGGAGAACACGACCATCTTGAAGGACATCAGAAAATTCACCAGCATATTTGAATAGATCATCACACTTAGCTGTATCAACTTCAACATCATCAGTAGTATCAGGAGTTGGCACAAGAGTATCACCTTCTCCACAAATGTAAACTTCATCTTTTCTAGGGTATATTTCAGGAGAGATATATTGACCTTTTTTCACTTTAAGTTCAGTAAACATAGCATTTGCAGAGACTTGACGAGTAGGTTTAATTGTGATAGAATGCGCTCTTAGACCAGATATAGGACAAGTGGGTAGGATTTTCGAAGTCCAAGGACCCATTGTAAGAATAACTTTATCAGCATCGAGATCAATAATATCAGAAGAATTGGTTGTAGTGGTATCAGGTGATCCAGGAGATGATGATGCTGAAGTTGAAGCAGATGAAGAAGCAGGGCCTAATTCAGATTCAGTGGAAGCAGCTCTAGAACGACCTTCAGTGGTAGCAGCAGCAGCAGCAGCAGAAGAAGAAGATTCAGAATTATATTCGTCAGCACTTGAAGAAGAATTCACCATTGTCAGTGGTACAGTGTCACCAATTTTCGATGAAAGATCATACATTTCATAACTAACACCAATTACGGTACCTTGATTATTCTTGCGAAGTTTGACCACTTTACCTATGATTAGATCAGCTGCACCAGTTTCGAGAACTTTTTTAAGAAGAAAGGTTGTGAATTTATAAGGATGAACTTGAGCAGTAGTTTCTGTACTACCAATACTTGACCAATTATCTACTATTTCTGGTCGAATCCAATCAAGATCATTTGGTAATGGATCTCCTTGTGGTTTCTTAGAGTATCTTTTAGGTGGATCACTTGGAACGGAGAATCCTGCTTTAAGTCCACCCTTAATGATGACACCACCGTCACCATCACTGCTGCTACTACCACTAAAATTAGCTGGTTTACGTTTGGCATTCAAGTTACCTTCAACACTTAAAGTATTTAATCGTCTATAACCCCATTCATTCTCTCCATCGAATTTATCTGCCAATTCTTGATGCAATCTAAAAGATAAAGGAACAATTTGTTGTGGGAAAGCCCATAGAGCTAATAAACCCCCAGCTTTACCTGAGGCACCACCTGCGGCACGACGAGCTTCTAGAATGGTGATATGATATTTGGTAGGATCAAATAATGGATGTTGAGTTAAATAGTACGCAGTACATACTCCAATGATTCCGGCGCCTAGTTCTAGTTAGAATACATAAAAATAAAAATGACTATCAAGATCATATCCAAATCAAGCAGAAGTCAAATTATTGGTCTCTCGAGCTATATGGCCTCGGAGTCTTCGGAGATAAAATCAGATCAAAAATTGTCATTCATAAAACAGAGAGAACATGAATCCACGCGCAATCAAAAAGAACATACCTACTATAACAATCTCTTGTTTATCCTTCTTCATGTTGAATTAATGGTATTATACAATATGGTATATTTTTTGAAAAATGATGTGATTTTTATATTACTAGTAGTAAGTGCTGAAGTTGAATCTATATACACCAGCACCAACAACAGCGTCCGCCTGAGAATATTAAAAAAAATATTAAAAAAAAAAAAAAAAGAATAACTGATCAAATACAGAAAAAACAAAAATATCAAAAATATCAAAAAAAAAAAAAAACCGATTTAAATCAAAACTCTATATAGTTCATGATCCAAAGATTTTTATATAAAGGTTGTTGTAATATGTAACATGTAAAAGAGAAGGAAATCTTTCAAAAAGATTGATAGCTGCGTTTTAAAGGATTAAAAAAGAAAGGTTTCAAGAAAAATGGGGTGATTGACATTGGGAGTTTAAAGATTAGGAAAAAACTTATTAACTGTATGCGGCGTAGTAAGAATCATCCAACAAAAAGCTGCATTATTATTTTAATCTAAGATGCCAAATGGTCCTGCTTTTGCCCGCCCTGGATCGTAGCCTAGATTTTAAATACGTCCACTATACTGCTTCTAAGGATGTACATATATATATGAGACAGTCAGAAGAGTCCATGATTAAGACAATCATAGTAGCTTATTAGTATATATGAGCATTAGAAATGTTATCTTATCTATACAAATGAGAAGATTAAGTAAGTTAAGAATATAATTTTGTTTTTAATTTTAATTGTAAACAAATAATGTTGTAGAGGTTTGTGCAGAATTTGGTTATATTAAAATTGCGTTACAATGAGTGACGCGTAGCATGCGAGAGATAGGTTACTATTGTAGATCCGTTAGCCATTTTTGCGTCTCTTTTTTGTTCAAATAGGTGAGTAAGTTATTTGATATTAAGTCTCTTTCAGGGAATAATTGAGCGTGGGGAATGGGGAAAAAGACAAGATCATCCTTATGTCTGCTATTCCTTTTGAGGCTGCTTATGTCGTAGCAATCCTCCCTCTCTCAATCACTCCAGAACGTTACGGAGTTGAAAGAACTCTAATAAATGAAACACAGACGATTTATTTATGCTAATAAAGGACGCCGATCTAAGGAGAACAGAGGTTCTGGCCCATATCGGCCGAGTCTCAACTAGGGTCCAGGCCCGCCTACCGGAGTCATACTTTGCTTAAGTCATAGAGCGATTTGTTTCAGAAAAAGCGCCGTACAGTACTGTACATACAAACTATACAGACTTCGACCAAAGGGAGCAATGAGATCGGGGCGGAGCACGTCAGGCCGAGGTACAACAGATGTCCTCCTACAAAAGAGCTTGGTATATAGAGAAAACAAACAATAATAATAATAATAATAATAATAAAATGCATTTCATACTAGAAAGGAACCAATTGTATGATGAGTTAATATGCTTCCCTTCTTCATTTCTACAATACTATTACCAGAATTAATAATATGACCAGAACAAGAATCAATAACGTTATACAACAAGAGCTAAGAGTCTCTTTATTATTACGAACAACCCAGTCGACTTTCTTAATACCTCGTCGTAATCTATCACCAGCAGTATCAACTTGACGATCAAAATCTTCAACTAAATATGATTGATCCTCTAATTCACGAGACATTACATTAGCTTGTTCTCTTAATGAATTGACAGTATTATATACAGAGTCAAGGACAGTATCTTGTTCTTGAATGATATCTTGATACATGATATTAGAATTCAGACCGCTACCACTTGGATTATTCGCTAAAGAATCGTCTTCTTGTGCAACTACACCAGCATCTGTTGTTCCCCATGTAGAAACTTCTGGATGTGCTGCAGCTTTGGTTTTAGGAATCGATTGTTGAATATCAGCCAGTTGATTATTTAATTGAGCCACTTTTCTAATCCTATCATTAATCTCATATTCGGTTAATCCAAATTGATTTGGAGCATGCTGGACAGCTCCTATACTTTGTGAAAGATCATGAATTGTTTCTATTAATTCTTGACCACAGTTATTAAGATCTATTAAATGGTTATTTGTAGGTTCATTTCGATATTTAGTCAATAATGATTCACATGTTGATAACTGAGTCTGAGCATCAGCAAATACTTGATTAAACGGATCCATATGAAAATGTATACTAAATGAAAATTTATTTGAAACGGTATTTTGAAGTTAGGAGTGGAGATGGTGGAGTTTGACTGCGGCAAGGTCGGATTTTGAGTGTGGAAGTTAAACCTGAACGTTTCTAGGATATAACTAATATTATAGTAATATTCTTCTAGTTGGGGTTTTGCTCTAGCCCCTTTTCTCCATTAGTATCGTTTTGTCCCAAAATAACCCTAACCACAAACAAAACCAGAAAACCCTAAACACAAAACTTCCTAACCCAGAAATTTGTCCCAGTCTTCGGACAAAGTTCCGGCCGGATGGTTCTGTCTGCATATGAAAGGCAATTTAGGTTGCACATATTCAGTAACTTTCAGTTAACCTAGCAAAACCATTCTATATTTTAAAATAAATAGTCGGTGACTTTTGGCGGCTCAAAATTAATTGGCTACAAAAATTTTGGGAATTTTGTCCACTAGGTGGCGCCGTGGCTCAAACTTCGTTAACTAACTTGTACACGTAACGGATAGTTGCAGTCTTGTAGATACAGTCAATTTGGACCCTGCATAATCATAATGATCTGATTCTTATGTCTATCATGATTATATCCGACTCAAATATTCTCCAGCGGTAGGTGGGGTACTGATTGCAACAGCTTTTTAGCAGATGACCACCGGGGAAGCAGCTTAGGCAAGAGAAATGGATCGTAGGGTCGCTTGTCTACCTCTGCGGTCTTGACTTCAACTCACCATGCTCGGGGTTAAGACCTTATTGAGTCAGCCCGATCACAGGGCCGTAAGCTGTGGGCAAACACAAGCTCACATCTCGGGCATTGCCAGCTAGGACAGCTCTCTTCGCTGGGGGTTTAGGTCTACCTCCATACCATGGGGCTTACTACCAGACTACCAGCCCCGACGGAAGCGAGCCCGCAGTTCTCCATACTCCTACATCTTGGGGTTCTGGAATCTAACTGTTTCAATAAGATCTTAACCCCGAGGGAAGCGAGCCGTAGGACGTAGGGCGACGACCCTAGCGGAGGCACCAAGCTGATGACTAGGTACATAAGATTATCATCTCTATTAATAGATTACACGTCATAAAGGAGTAATGTGCCCTTTCCATTGTGAGATTTATTCAGGCTTTTGCTTAATCTCACCAGTTATCTTCTCAATGTATTCCTTTAATGAATCAACACAAACAAGATGGTCCTCCTTTTGATGAAGTCCACTTACAACCACTACACCAACAATCCCTTCAACACCACGAACTCTAAGAGGGAAAGCACCTCCATGAGCAGCATAGTCCTTGTCAGATTTGCCATAAATATCTTCAAGGGTCTTGCCATCCTTGCGAAGCTTAATACCCATATAATAACTGGAAGTATCGAAGTAAGTTACTACCCGTTTTTTACGGTCAATCCAACTTTGATTATCACGAGTGACACCCGGTCTAGTGGCAGTTTGGAATAGAACAAGGCCATTAGCAGCTGTTATATTAATAAGAACTGGCTTAGAGAACTTACGAGCATTGGCCCTCAGGATTTGACCCAATTCCCAAGCAATGTCTGCATTAAAAGCTGGCAAGATAGTAGCAAGTTCATGCTGGTCCAATATCTCCAAAGGTAATTCTGCAAGACTCATCTTTAGCAAACAAATTTAGTGTACAATAATAATAATAATCAGCAATTGAGAAATGGGCAATTCGCTCTACTTTTATATAAACAGGGAAAGAATGGGAAGTGAAAACTCATTAGAACATGTCGGGTATATCGAAGGTCCTTCGTAACTTCTAAATAACTGTTAGTTGCTGAACTCGCCGAGACCAAGTATTGATATTCGCGTGACCCCCGGTTAGGTTTCAACCGTCACTCGTCTTAGCGATGTGAACTTAGCATCTTTCACCGCAAACGTTTTTGTTCCAGAAGCTCCTGTAAGCCCCATATAGACCCGAGCTAAAAAAAATGCCAGAGAACAGTGAGAGCTAGTACCTGGCTCTCGCCTCGAAAATATTAATGGTCCAAACCTCGAGTGTAGCAGGAACAAGGGTCTAGGTACTATGGCACGAAAACGACAAGCCACTTGCGGCGTATGCGGCGGGAATTATTAGTGAATCGATCGTGAATCGACTACGGACGAACACTCATTCGGTTATTAATGTTAAAACTTTTTTGAGGTCTTGATTTTTCTTAATAGTAGAACTGATGTTAAATTCTGCCTCTCTAAGCCATGCTTGATATACTGAGATGGAATTGGTTGTTACCTATGGTTCAGGATGGAACGTATTTGGACAATTGAATGATGCAGGAGATGAAGTGGTGAATCAATTAGCATTACTGGATTTCAAGGAAAATGATGATACTCTTATAAGTAATAATACGAGCATTTCCAATGGTTCTGGTCTATCTGTTTCTGTTATATGGGCAGGATTTTGTGATGTCTTATATAGAGTAAATGGAGTCGTCTCATATATAATATGGCGAGGTCAGATTCGTAATCAATATCATCAATTGCCTTCAATTGTCAGAACAGAACCCGCTGATATCGAAATAATTGGGGCATTTGGGATTGAAAGTTTGATAGGAGTGTGGGATATTCAAGGGCGTCTATGGAGAAGATACAAAAATGAAAAGGATTCCCATGTTGCATCATCAGTATTGTCTTTGGAGCTAGTTATAGAATACGCCAGTGTGAAACAGGTCAGTGTTTGTGGAAATGGAGACATAACAATTGCAATGGAATCTGGAATGGCAATTCTATCTTCTGAGTCTTGGAATAAAATGGGCATTAAATCAACATTAGATAACTCAATAATATTTATTGATTACGGCGCAAAGGACATCCATAATAAGTTCTTGACTATGTCTGCAGGCGCAGCTCATACACTGGGGCTGGATGAAGAAGGCGTTGTATGGAGTTGGGGTAGTAATCTACATGGACAATTAGGTAGAGACCAACAAGACCCCGATAAAAAGCTGGCTCCTTGTAAAGTTACAACGGCCTTCATTCCCTCCGATTCGTATATAACTTCAATTGCTGCTGGTGGGTGGATTTCTGCCGTAGTCATAGATCACCATGAGCTTCAAATATGGGGGTGGACTAGGGAACCCGATTGCATACATGACATAGGCCCACAGTCAGATAAAAATCCAGATTCAGATTCAGATTCAGAATCAGATTCTGGTTTATTCCCTAAAGCATACTGGTTTGACGACTTTATTATAGATATTTCTGTTGCGAACACTTACGTGGCGATTATAACCAAACGACAAGAAAACTACGATATTAAAGTATGCGGGAAATCACAACTGGGAATTTGTGGAAACCATACATCAACTAATCAGGAGTTTGTTACGTTGAAAACGTTGAGATCTTCCGAAGCACCAAGACTTTACTGCACGGATTGGAACTTGTTTGTGATGTCATCATGATAATCTGTAGCTGGCTGAAAAGCGGGACTCATTCAATATTAGATGATTGTCACTATATGAGAGATAAAGGTATCATATGCTTTAATCTATCAGTTCTAACGGTGGAAGCTTCAAGTTCGCTATCTTCACAGTGGCCTCCAGTCGCCAGATCTTAGCATTCTTATTTAATTACAGAAATAGTTTAGAAAGTAGATTTTGTTCTGTTTTATTAATCGTACTTGTATGCTTTCTCTATGCCGGAGCTGGACTTTGCTCCAAACCCAGTTTTTTGTACGTTATACTGGAAGACTGAGGACAACGAAAGATCTACGGGTCAGAAAGTGAAGAGTCTAAGGAAAAGGTCGTAAATTAGTGTCCCACAAGATGCACTTTGCACCACATTAGATTAAGATTTCATTAGCACTACAGGTCCTCAGGACACAGGACCCACCTCTGGTATTCTATTCTACCTAGTCAGACTCTTGCTAGAATCTCAGGGGCTGGTACTTTAGGGTTGATCAGGAACTGTTACCGTATTAGGTATGTTGTAAGATCTATATTCTATATAGTGGAAAGCCGCATCATATGACTATATATAGCTAGCCTATCGCCAATTAACCGTTAAATTATTTTTATATTCATCATCATCATTGACTTCTTATCATAATCGTTGTTTCTTCATTTTTGAATAGTAATGACAGTGACTACTAAAACTCTTTTTCTTGCTAAGACTCTCACTTCTCGAGCGGAGATTGCTGCTGCTCTTAGCAAACCAACTTGGTGCGTCTCTGAACTATTTGAAAAAGCTTCTACTGATACCGTTACTGAGCGGCCTACTCATGACACTTTAACGAAACTTTTGAAACAGGCTGGATTAAGCTCAGTTGAAAAAGATCCCATCAGAGAGGCTAAACTACTTCAAGATTTAGATACACAGTTGACCTTCGTTGGACATATTAGTGAGGTTGATACAGAAGGCATAGAGCCATTGGTTAGAATCAGTCGTGAACCATTGAAGGTTCAATTCGAGGACATGTTCCGACCGATACAGACTGCGCCTGAAACAATAGAGCCAGGAAACTGGAAACCAGTGGGTCTTGCTAGTGAGAAGAATCGAGACTTTTATATTTTACATGAAGGTTTAGCCAGAGAGGGCTGACCAAATGGTTGCATGTTGTATTTATTTTAGACATAGAATTGTAAGTTATTTATAGACTACGAAAAATTATGAGTGCCTGAGTGCCTTAAAACACTAGGTTGTGGGGCCACTCACCAGACACAAGAAGTGCATGTTTAGAAGACCTGGTCCCAGACCCCTAGCTCTTGCTTCCCTCGAGGTTGCCCGGGCTGCCGAGCTACACTCTATTTTCTCGCTACTCTTGGTGTTATTGGCTCTAGGTGTAGTTCTGTGGGCGAAGACTTCTGTTGTATTGTATTCGACCTTTGGGATCAAGTAGACCATCGAGAATAGCATTATCCCAGTTGGAGAATAGGGCCTGAAGGGGTGTCCAATTGCCGGATAATATATTATTGATCTTAGTCATGGCTTCCCATGGCTTAACCATTGCTTTATCTGCCACATCCTATTAGACTTCGCCATGCAGAGGACGACAGCATTTCGCTAGCTCTCAATTCTCGGAAATTGGTGGAAAAATTACATAATGTTTTAGTCAGCATTACTGTAATTTCTATGAACTGTAGATGCCTTCCGCTAGAAATACGATAACAATTACTTACTATCATCAGATATCTACTAACTGCATGAACGTTGACAGAAACTATTTGATTACTAGCTGAAAAACAGATGAAAGAAAGGGAAGAATCAGGGTCTGTTAACCAGAGCGACCCGCATTAAACTCCAGTTATTAAATAAGTGTCATATTTTGATTAAAACTTCTATTCAAACTTGGCTAACATTTGTTCAAGTGGGCTCAACAACAGAACTTCATTACATCCTTTCTTTTCTTAACTGGTTATAGTAAAATGTCGGTTGATGAAAATCAAGAGAAGACTACTGTAAGGGCGAATGGCCATGAATCTTTTACAGTAGTTGAGCAAGCTGTTCCGGAACAAATTCAGAAACCTGTTGGTGAATCTTTCGGAAGCTCTGACGCAACATCTGAAAATGACATCAAGGCCGATCCAACACCTGAACCAGAGGTTAAATCTGACCTTATGGCAATTGATAGTATTAAGGACGAATCCACTCCGAGTGTTCCCAAAGGAATAGGTGCTCCAGCACGACAATGGCTTAATCAAAATGTGACCCCAGCGGTGTTAGAAGGAATGAGATGGCTTGTACAAGAAAGGTAAGCGAATTTAGCTTCCTTAAGCCGAGGATGACCTGATATTCATCGCGATGTTTGGGGGTCCAGAGACGAAGACGAACAGGTTCTCTCCGCGAACCAGACCATAGGCTCTGGAGAATGGCTGTAGCTGCTGGAGAGGAGTACCAATCTTGCTGAGCTCGTTGGCCAAAAGATAATGCTAATAGTGAGAAGAAGAAATTTAAACTAACTAATAACCAGACCTAATGACCCAGTGCGTGAGCTTGGTCAGTATTTAATTGATCACGCAGAACAGTTTAATAATAACGGAAAATAGGATCCACCAGGACTCTAAATATCCCCATTTTTCTTATTACCAACAATGATTATCGTTCAGCTTCCAAGAGACTTAAGCACACGCGTGAAAGGCAAGGCACTAGAGACCATACCCCGGCCGAAGACATGAAATTCTTGAGTGTAGCCATACGCCCTAGCCGAGATTAGAGAGAGTTAGGGCACAGGGCTATTGAAAGAGACAAAGAGTTTTCGCATGCATAAGATTCCAATTGCCTCGATGGCGAAGACAATCATTCGGAGACTAAAGAAAAAGTACAATCACAATAAAGTGCATATCATATATAATCGTAAAAGCAGTATATAAACAGAAATTTCTGTGCATTTAACATACATACACAAGCTATGTTATCGCTATCCATCGTCTTTATTACCTATTTCTTTGAGTTCGGGCCTTCGACAAAGCAATCGATCTTTTAATACTGAACCCATCAGTAAGCATAAGTTTAGTTTCCTCCAAACTAAGATTAGCAAGTTCTGGAAAACAGAACCATACAAATACAAGACTGAGAGCACAGATACCGGAATAAAATGCAAACGTTCCAGTTGGAGTAATCTTCTCCATCATCGTCAAAAAGGTCGAAGCAATAGTTAATGATCCAGCCCAATTAGTACAACAGGCGAATGAAGATCCAAGGGCTCGGACAGACATAGGGAATACTTCAGATTGTTGCCATGGAACTGCCCCAACACCAACGGCAAAAAATGCCACATAAACCATCATAAATACTAAGATTACAACCCCCCAGGTATCAGTAGCGGTCGAATTGGTATATGCAGTGTTACCACTAAATTTGATATCCATAAAATGAAAAGCAATCGAATTCATAGCCAAGGCAATAGTCATTCCAATCAAAGAAATAATCATCAACTTTCTACGACCGATCCTATCAATTGTATAATAAACTACAATTGTAAAAAGAAAATTTGTAGCAGCTACAATTATAGATACTGCAGTAGCATTTTTGAATCCACACATTTCGAAAATAGTACTGGAAAAATACATCAAGGCATTAAATGATGTAAATTGATTTATTCCTTGTCCTCCACAAACAATAATAAGTCCTCGGAAGTTAGATGGTACTGTATGAAGCTCTTTGAGATGGAGGAAAAACCTTCTCAAAACACTAGTCTCAGGAGGGTATAATTCTTTTGTAGTCTCAATCAATTCAGCAATCTTATTCTCTATAGATTCATCTGAGGCGCCTTCATGAGTTCTAATCAAAGCACTACGAGCCTTTTCTAGCATACCTCTTTGAACCAAAAACCTTGGTGAATCTGGGAGAGGAATTAAGAAAATAGTTTGGGCAATAGTAGGGATCATAGAGATTCCTACTAGAATTCTCCAACCATTATTGACATGATCAAGACCTGCTCCGATACCATAAGCTATCAATTGTGCACCTGTACGAATGATACTAGATATAATAACCAATCTTCCTCTGAAACGAGGAGGTGATAGCTCAGTGATATATAATGGAGCAATAACAGATCCAACTCCTACACCCCATCCCATGACAAACCGACCACCAACCATTACCCATACAGTATGAGCACCACATTGCATAGCTGCACCAGCAATCAAAAAAATATTGGCTGCCATAGAAGTTTTCTTTCTACCCAACCAATCAGCCAATCCACCAGCTATCATCGCTCCAAAGAAAGCACCAAGCGAGGTAGCCGAGGTGATAAATTCCTGTTGACCATATGTTAGTAGTTCAGGGCTTAAGTCTGTTTTAATATTGGCCAAAGCTGATGAAATATAACCGGTGTCAAATCCAAACATGAAATGAGAGATAGATGATACGATAACGAGAATCAAAAGGAAACCCGAAGGTTTTGAATCATGAAATTCCTCATCATCAACGTAGATATTAATATCAGCTTTTTCATCTGTAGAAGAGATTCTTTGCAAAGTTTCTTCTAGATGGACAGTTTCAACAACAGAAGACTCTTTCTGATTAGATGACATGGTGGTCCGAGCTCTGAAAGTATGATGATCACAACTTAAAATTTCTATTCGTTCGTAGATGATCTGAAAATGTCAGTGGATAATCTTTATTAGTTTTCAAAATAAATAAAGTTTCTGTTTCAAAGTATGATCTACAGTTTCATATGATCCAGTGTATTGCTAAAATCGGCAGTACACAAGGGGAAAGTAGTAGATAATAGCTTTTTCTGATTCAGTCTTTTCAGATCTTTATTTTACAGAAGAGATCAAGTTAAAATCAGGGTCCGTCTATCTTATTTATAACTTATCTGCAATAATTAGCGAGCTAACCTGCTCTACAGCTAAGTGTCTGTCAAAATTGTGCGGCTACATAGAATTCTTCCTTATCGAGGAATGGGGGTACCAAAAAGAAAGAAAGAGAGGACTGAATAAGTTACAGTGTCGGTTCGGATAGTTAGAGAGAACAATAATATGATGGTTCGTACTGCTGGTTTTCTAAGATTCGGTAATAATTTCAGTCTTTTCCTATTGAGGTTCTATATTACCCCTCACCACGGACATAAAAACCGAGTCCCTGAATTTCAATTAAGAAATCCCAATCAAGATAATCTTCTTCCCTTGTTGCCCAAGTATGCTTCCCCACAGACTAGGTTAATGCTTACATAGTTAAGATTAACATTCAGATCATTCTAAAACTTAGATTGTTATTGTCAACCTTCCCTTCCGCCTTCTGCATAGATTATCACTTATTAAGGTTAAATAGGAAATATAGTTCTACCAATAATATTGCTTGATTTGCACGGCCCGAGATCTTCAACCGTAAGACTACACAATATAATGAAACCCCGCAAATGTTCTCGGTTCTCCATGTTATATATCTCACAATCAGATCCCCTGCAGATTACCCCGCGATTGGGATTTAAAAGAATTATTGAGATAGATTTCGTAACGTTCTGCCAGTTTATTTTTTCAACTATTTCACGTAAATGGGTTTCGGCGACTGCCCACTGATTTTCTCGTGGGGACAATCAGTTCAATTCCCGCTTACCCCCCCACGAAATCGGAGAAATTAAGACATCTCCATCCACAACTTTATTAGGATACACACCCTTGCCCGTAATAGAGCGAACTTAATGCATGACTATTCTACTTTCTTTTTTTTTGCATATGACAGCGCCCGCGGTACTCGCACTGGCACGCGGGGAATGCAGCCCTACTTCTAATATATATCGATGCGGATCCGTTAATACGGCCGGCGAAGACCATTGGCATTCCTCTACAGTTACCAGTACAACCAGATCTCTCGACCGAAACGAGAAGTTCTGGCGAAACATTGATCCGGACTTTGCCCAAGCTGCTAGCTGCTGGAGACACGGAGTCCTATGCCTCTGTGCTCGTGCTCGTTTTCATAACGATATTTATTTAACAATTATCTATACAATTATTCACTCCGATACTAGACGCTTTCACCCTTCTCATCTAAATCAAGTGCTTTTCCAGTTTCCAAACATCCCTGTAACTGCTTAGCCCATTTCAAAACTTTTACATTACCTCGAAGTGAAAAAGGTACTGGTTTATTATCCAAAATATATCCTGCATAAGCATTCATCTCATTAACAAAAGCCAATTCAAATCTTCCATAAAAATCACTTGGGACCTCATTACGAACTCCATAACGATCAGAGATAGTTGCTAGATTAACCTGAGGATGCTTATTAACAGTGATTTTACCCTTAGTACCAATAATCTCCGTACAATCGTCTTGACCGTGAGTCATCATTCTTGAAGCGTAAATGTTAGCCAAACGCCCATCTCGGAATTTAATTAGACCAAGAGCATTATCAGCATCATTCCATTTAGTAAGTTCAGGGTAAATTGCAGCAGTACCAATAGCAGACATGGATCTTACTTCGGCATCTTCTCCTAAGAAGAAAAGGATTAAATCAAGATCATGAATTGAACAATCAACGATAATACCACCCGAGTTTTTAGCATATTTAACGAAAAATCCCGTTTCATCTTGTTTATCACAAGTTTGAGATCTAACTACAACAACATCACCAATAAGTCCTTCATCTACTTTTTTTTTAGCATCTCGATAAGAATCATCAAAACGACGGGAAAATCCACACAAGACTTTTAAATGTGGTTTTTTCTCAGCTGCTGCAACTACTTTTTCAGCATCTTCAACAGAGTTTGCCAACGGTTTTTCACAAAACACATTGTATCCTTTTTTAATAGCTGAAATAGATTGTTCAGCATGAACAGAGGTTGAAGAAGCAATTATAACTGCGTCTATATTTTTATTTTCCTGTTCCAACATAGTTTCATAATTATCATAGATTTTCACTCCATAAGGTTCAAGATTCTCCTTAGCCCATTTAATATCATCTGGAGATACAGAACATCCTGCTACCAAACTCATATCCCTAACTCTATTGATGATATTCATTGAATGATAACGTCCAATTCTGCCCAAGCCAGAAATGGCCACATTTACTCTATTAACATCTCTAGTCATTGCTACTATATATTGAAGTTTGTATAAAGTTCAAGATATGAATGGGCTATTTATCTTGAATTGAAATTTGAAATTGAGAGTAAACCCCAGTTTTATATAGAAACGTCAAGATCTTCTTCCACTTTTCCCCCTCCCCATCCCCCTTTTGTTCCCCCCACTTCAAAACTTAATCTACATCTGACATATCCAGATTGAGTTAGTACGCACGTTGTTTCGGACCTCTGTTCCGGAAAAAAAAGGGTATTAGTCATGAATGACATAAGCTTTTTTTTTTTTTTTTTTTATATTCAAAGTCTATTAAATTTACATATACAACACACAATACATATTAGCTAACAGCTTGCCCTCGAAGGTATGATTGATTAATATATGTAAGTTATCTATAGCGGAAGGGGAAATAAGCTCCCCCCCACCTGCATTAACTCAACACGAATTTGTCTCTAGTGGTGAAGTCGTTGGAAACCTTTATCGACGGCAGGTGGCATCGAACTCCAATCCCCAAGCCTTTCTTTGGTGCGGAGAACAGGCTGCATGATCAATCCTACTAGAGAAAGGCTTTGACGGTGGTTTTCAAGCCTCATGAGGAGGTTTTTCCCAGCGCCCTTAAGCTTCTAGCTAGCTCGCTAACTAGCTAGTGGTGAATTCAGGGCTGAAATCTAGAAACTGAAACGAAACAAACTTTATACTGAAATTACGTAAGCAATCCAATGCCCCACCTATTATTTGGAGGGCGAGGATCGAAGCAGATTTAATAAATAATAATAAATAAATGAATAACCCCAAGACTAAATTTAGTCCCATTGTCTTCCTCCGACCGCAGAAGATATGCCCCAGACCCCCTAGCTCTCGCTGCATCCGAGAAGCCCATCATTGATAGAACCTCGATCGAATCACCATGGGCCTGAGGCTCTTGGGCTGTGTAGGCTGTAGCGCTTTTGAGGCTGTGAGAAGGAGCGAATTTTCTATATCCCCATTGGGACAGGTACACAATGCAGGGTGTGGGTTAGGATACTCTTTGGAATTTATGTGCCTTCGCGATGGATAGGCATGCTGAAACTCAATTGCCTATCTCTCTTTCTTCCCCTCTCGCTGTGAGTCTGCATTTCCTCTCTAACATCCATCTTGTTTAGCTCATTTTTATCCGTCAAAATGTCACCTCCGAATCCTTCCAAGTTTAATGGCAATCCCTTTACATCTATCAATACTCCTATTTCTGAGGTGTTCCCGCATAGACCTCACCCTTTAGCTCCATTAGATAATTGCAGTGGCTCTATACCAACAAATAAGTTTTATGGGAATCTTTTACTTGATCAGAGAACTCTACCAGCATTTCCTCATCCGTATGTGGTTTGGTGGTCGCAGACTCCAGATTTGCTCGGATTTGCCGTGTCTCACTGCATTGAATCTCAACGGGTATTTGGTCATGACCCTAATGATGATCCAGCTCAATATTATTTTAATCCTGCTGGAATCCAGTCCATTAACTTCGGCGCAGTAGAATTCTCGGCTGGTAATGTTGCATTATCTGCCGATGCATTTAGTCCTTTATCAGTTAATGTCAATCTTCGATTGACGCAGGATCGATCTAGTAACATTTCAATCCCATTAGCTTCAGGTATTGGTCTTATTACTGGTATTTATAAAAACTTAACCCCTCAAATTCAATCTCTAGTAGGATTTCAATCTGTTCAACTTTTACCAAGCCCATTTAATGAAGTGCAAAAATATTGTTTGAAATTATATAATGGAGTAACTTGGTTAGCTTATGTTTCATCCATAAAAGGGCCCGGCAGTGGTGCACAATTACCTTCCTTTTTTCTTAAAGATAATAACCATTTCGTTTCCGATAGTAAAGTGGATGGAATTATAATTCAAGTAGGATCATGTCCTTGTGGTTATGAAAATACATACGATTTGGCAGCAGGAGCATACGCCGTTTCTGCCGAACTTCAAGGGAAAATTTCTGACAATGGATCTAAAGGAACTTATAAAATCAAATATAAAATTGAAGGCGAGAGTAAAAGTGGTAATAAGACTATTATATATGCCTTGCCGCATCATGTGGAGTCATTTACTCCTGAAACTCAAAGGACTAAAACCAACTGTCAATTGGATTCTACAACTATGGGAAAAATGACTGCTTGCATTACTGACAGTCTTGAAATGCAAGAAAACGCTTTGCCAAATTTTATTGGATTCTTACCATGGGCACAATCATGTTTATTTAAAGGAGATTGCAATTTTAATTATAATAAGTATAGCTCGAGTGACTTATCTCTGTTGAAATCGACAGCTGAACGAGAATTAAACGAGGATATTCGTGCCCAGGCCTGCCTTGATTCGATGTATTTCAGTGGAAAAGCACTCGATAAATTTGCATTTATTTTAATTGTTACAAAATATATCCTCAAGGATGATAATTTGACGAAAAAAGGTCTTCAAAAACTTAAAGATGTTTTTGAAGTCTTTGCTAAGAATAAACAACAAAATCCACTGGTATATGATATATCCTGGAAAGGAATTGTCTCTGTGGCTGGTTATAACGACCCAAATGCTGATTTTGGTAATACCTATTATAATGATCATCACTTCCATTATGGTTATTTCTTTCATGCTGCAGCGGTTATTGGCCAATTGGATAGAGAATTCGGAGGGAATTGGATAAATGAGAACAAGATTTATGTCAATAGTTTATTACGTGATACTGCCAACTATGGCGAAGATAAAGAGTTTCCTATTTCACGGTCATTTGATTGGTTTGTGGGCCATTCTTGGGCAAAGGGATTATTTTTGTCTGGAGATGGTAAAGATGAAGAATCCACATCGGAAGATTATCACTTTGCATACGGTATAAAATTATGGGGCCTTGTTTCTGGGGATGCTGCTATGGAAAGTCGTGGTAATCTGATGATAGCCATCATGAATAGAGCCATGAATAAATATATGTTGTTCTCTGATGATAATGATATTCAGCCTAAAAAGGTTATCAAGAACAAAGTTAGTGGAATTACCTTTGAAAATAAGATTGATCATGCAACATATTTTGGGTTAAATCCTGAATATATCCAAGGTATTCATATGATTCCCGTGACCCCTGTGAGTTCGTTCATTAGAAGTCCTCAATTTGTTAAAGAAGAGTGGGATTCTCTATTATGTGAATTGGTCAAGACACTTGATAGTGGTTGGAAGGGAATTCTAGAGATCAACAAGGCACTTTTTGATCCCAATGCTAGTTATGAGTTTTTCAGTAAGAATTTCCAGCCTCAATGGCTTGATGGAGGAATGTCTTTAACTTGGTCTCTTGCCTTTTCGAAAGGAGTTTCACCTTAGAAAACAATGGAAGTCTTGGGTTAAATTTGAATATATCCAAAGTAGATCCTTTCAATGATACAGAGAGGAAGAATTACTATTTTGGCTGTTATTTCTATTCTATATATATTTATTCTATCATTTTAATAAATGTTATTATTATATGCCGAGTTTACGCTTTATAATACCTCAAGATGTCTATATCTACTTCGAACATCTTCCAACTTTAATAACAATACACCTCTTCTTTCATCATCAATCCAACTTCCTTTAATACCGTTCTCAGCAATTTTACACCAAGTATGCAAATCAAAATCAAAATGTTCATGAACAGCCCTATAGTTATCTAAGATATATCCACCAAAATAAGCTGGGTCATCTCCATTAAGACTAAATGGAACACTAAATTCCAATAACTTCCTCAGTGGTAATTCTGATATACAGTTAACCACCTTTAACTTCAGATTCGACATGGGACAGACAGTAAGCAAAGTTTGGTTTGCTGCCAGCTTTTTCAATGTCTCATCATTTTCCACAGATCTTACACCGTGATCAATTCTTTCTACTTGCAAGTGATCCAATGCACCATCAACGTATGTATGATCTCCTTCTTCACCAGCATGTGCTGTATAGTTAAGATCAAGATTGAGTCGACGAGCCGTATCATAAACTTCTTGAAATATTTTAGGAGGAATTCCAACTTCGGTAGAATCCAATCCTAATGCAGAGATATGGCCTTCTCTAATATGAGGAACCGCCTGATGCAGTGTTGCTAGTGCCGATTCGGCTGGTAAATGCCTTAAGAAACACATAATTAATTTGGTAGATAATCCAAGTTCTGTCTCTGCTCTTTTTCTAGCAGCTGTAATACCAGAAACAACATCCACTAGTGAAATCCCTCGATCCGTGTGAGCTTGAGGATCAAAGAAAACTTCAGCATGATGAACACCATCCTGATGAGCCTTGACAAAATAATTCCAGGCCAGGTCTTCAAAGTCCTTTGTTTGGATTAAAACTGACATCCCCACGTAATAATGATCGAGAAAATCTTGAAGACAACTGAAACGGGAATATCTATCATAAAGTCCTTCCACAGTCTGTGGATGCTCTTTAGGGAGATCTATTTGATTACGTTTAGACAGTTCTATTAGTAACTCAGGGCTAAGAGTTCCTTCTAAATGGACATGGTGCTCACATTTAGGAAGCTCTTGAAGGAAACTATCAAAATCAGTTACAGTCATTATGAATCCCAAGATTCCCAACCACCGTGTGAAGAAAAACCAAGAGTCAAGAAGAGAAAATAAATATTATTAAGACACAGAAGTCACAGAACGAAGCTAACGCAAATAAAACGAAGAACTACAACAAAAAAGAGAAACCACAGGAAATAGTTGTAAATTTCATCTTATGGACCTAATTAATTTTTTCAGATATTAAAAACAGCCGCGGCTTGCCGACGGTTAAACCGCTAAACAGGCCCCACAACTTGAGCCGGGAAAGAGTCAAGAGCCCCAGACCAAATTATCTGGTAACTGAGAGAGAATTTAATATAAATATATCTTGAGGGATATGTGTAATCTCAGGTTTCGTTATCGCTCTGTAGTCCACCGAAGACCACCGGTGGTGCTCGATATACCGCGGCGCCTTACATAGGTTCACTTTGATTTTGTTTCAGAAACAACCGATCCTAAAAATGCGCCACAAGGCATGATCTAGAGATGATCCTGTGTGGAAGGCCTGGACGAATCCACGGCAAGACCGAGGGATGGGTGAATCGGGGCTAGGATCATTCCCAGTCGCCTGAGGCAGTCAAGGGACGGGCTATTGGCATAGTTTGAACAGACCATTTACTTTTACCGTCCTAAGTCTCTATTTAAGTCTATATTCTAACTAGAAAATATACAAAGTTTCTAAATCTTATACTTCAATTGTTTGAAGATAAACTGTGCTTCCCGGATTCCACTACGATAACCACCATGGGCATAAGAAGCACCACGTAGAATAGTATGCTCACCAGCAAACCTGACATGACCAGCTCCAGCTTCAAAAGCACTAACAAACTTGTTCAAATCAAAACCAACAGGATATGTCGAATATGACCCTCGAGAGAAAGGATCCACTGACCATTTGGAAGTGGTAACCTTTGTCGGCGTAGGAACCGGTATAGACTTGTCAGTTCGCAGAGCTTCAAGAACCGGTTTAAGAGCCTCGAAGGCCAATGTATGGTCGTTCTCTAATTTTGCTGTTAATGGAGGAGGAGTGATAATATATAGACCGGGGTATTTCTTTTCTCCATTATATTTATACCAATTAGAGACAACAAATGGATAAGGATTACCAGCTACCAAGAACTTGTCGACATCAGTGGGCCAAAACACTTTGTCAAATTCAAAATAAACTTTACCAGTGTTTCCAACTGCACCGGAATCGATAGCTTCAAGAAGTTCGTGTGGAAGTTTGGGAGAAAATTCAATTCCACCATTTTTAATAACACCCAATGGAGCAGTAACGACAACATATTTCGCTGAATACGTAGTGCCAGTGGATGTACGTACTTTAACTTCATTTTCTGATATAGTTTCGATTAAATCGACAGTAGCGTTTAAAACGATATCTTTATCATTCAAAGGTTTTTTCAAGACATTATAAACCTGGTCATATCCATCAGGAACATATAAGTCACGGCCCTTTCCACCACCTGTGAGAGCTAATTTTCCAGACAATTGGCTCCAATCAAGTCCCTTGCCAATCTGTGGGAATCTTAATAAAGCAGGTAGTTCCTGTTTCTGAACTGAAGTTAGAGTAGGATGTTGTTTAATAAACAAATCTATAAGATCCTTGTAAGATATATCTTCAGTATTATCCAAGAAATAAATCGATGCGAAAGCATTAAAATCAGCTGCCGATGGTCCTAATTGTTTAGTAGGATCAAGGGGACCATTAAGGTCATAAAAGCCAATGTTACCATCATCATAGCCAACTTTGATTCCATTTTCAGTGGCAATTTTCAATAATGGATTATCCAGTGATTCATGAAGCCAACTACACCCTAACTCGTAAGGTTTGGAACCAGATTCTCGGTCGGTAAAGAGTCTACCACCCAATCTGCCTCGTCCTTCTAAGACAACAACCTTGAGTCCATGTTTGGCTAGTTCACCAGCAGCAGATATACCACTGACACCAGCTCCAACCACAACAACGTCTACTACAGCGCTACTCATAATTTTAAAATTGACTTATAATATTTGAGTTAATAAGAGATTAAAAGACAAAAAAGTAGCCAAGACCGAAGACCGACATTTTATATTAATAATCTCCGTCTATTATGAAATATTCCCCCCACATTATTTCGACGGTTAAGATCGAGTTTAGGGTAAAGTTTACCCCCATTTTTTGTATGTAGAACCTAATCAATCTAATAAACCTAATATCAGTAATCACTATCAGTGTGGAGACCACTTATATTACACTAGCGAAGATGTAGTACATTGTAGTAAACCCTCTACTTCTTCTTACCCTCGCCCTATGGCAATTCTTGTCTATACTATTTGTGTTTGTCTCTTATTATTATTATTGTTCTAGTTCTCTCTATCTTAGTTATGAAATACAAAGGAATACCACGCTATGTTATCTTTTAGCTAGCCAGTTGCTATTGGTCCTAGACCTAATACCCTGTCAATATAGCTGTGTCGACCGGTTAGCACCAATTGTACGACCACAGAAGAACAAGATACCCGTCGAGAAAACAAAGTAGAAAATATAATTAATGTAATGAAATATAACTACTGTAAAAGAAGAGAAGAAGAAAGAAAGGAAGAGAATCTGACAAAAAATGGAAAATGAATTGAGATGTTAAATTATGACTAGGTATATTGAGTAAATGGTCATAAAATGGGTAAACCGAACACCATTTGCCCAGTACGAAGAGATAGACCTAGTTTGAAGAAGTCCGAATTGATGATGTCATTGGTTGGCTTCACTTCTTTGTTTTGACTTGGAGAGGACGTTACGGTTCTATTATTTGTTAGATTGCAGTAATTGATAGGCCTCGGTGGCGACCCTTGTCATCTGATGCAGTAGGCGCAGACGGATTTCCTCAGAACCTCGAGCGCTGCAGGAGCTATGGGTGTCTGGAGTAGAAGAAACTTTGGACTCCATCCCAGTATCCGAGAAGATGAAGGAGGTTAATGAAGTTGGAATGATGATGAATGATGATGGCGGTGTTAAGTAATTACCGTTGGTCCATTGGTGCTATTTCATAAATCAACATTCCCTGGATACGTCATCTTTCTTGATTAAATTGTGTTATTTGTATATTCAAACTGTTATTTATCGGAAGTCCGTTCCTGCATGAACCAAGTTGCGGCAGATCAAGTTCAGGCAGATTATGGTTCTTTATCACACGAGTGGGAACTAGCCGGTATCCATCAAGAATTGTTTATTAGATTGCGTTATAAATTCGTTACTTCATTTAACTCTGTTAGCATATTTCTCAATCTCAAGATATTTGACATTTAAAATTTATGCCTTAAGATTGTGTGCACTTGCTAGCTACACATGGATTTATGGAACTTTAGATTTCCCTAATGCTGCTGCGATATAAATAAAATTAATAAGGCTTTGAGATTCATCTGCAGATTACTTACTAGATATATACTATCTGATTCTAGTATATATATATTTGTAGGGTGATGCTGTGTCCGTTTATGTCTCCACTGTAGAATAAGTTTTGCATCTTGACCTATGCTCCTTTTTTTCCAAATATGAGGGTCCCAGTCCTCTATATAATATCAACCTCATTATTATTCTTCCATGTGTCAGCGTATCTCCATGATGAATATGCTGACCCTTGTATGGCAACCGCTGAGAAGTTTAACTTCAATTGTAAAATCCCATCAAAACATGGCCGAGTGTCTTCTTGTCTATGTGATAATGAAGCATACATTTCTACTATAGTCGGGTGTATATTTTTAAATGCACCTAGTCAACTACTTTCTGAAATTGGATTTAAAAGATTAAGAAAAAAGTGTCCAAAAATCTCTGGAAATTTCACTCAGTATATTGAGAATATCTCTCATCTACGATCTGATATTTCCGAAGTTGATATTCCACATGAAGAAGGATTCATTCTTCCTAATGATATACTTCATTATAATTTTAAGGTTCGACAAATTCGTCAGAATGATATAAAGAAGGCATTGAAATACGGGTAAGAAAGTATTGCGAAGGGAGAGAGCTACTCCTTCCCTTAGTGTGCGTCTCGCAGGTGGGGGTAGCTCTCGAGAATTGCTTCTACCCCTAGCTTTCGCTGCGCAAGAGATTGAGCAATTGCATTTGAATCAGTAGGCATTAATGATTCCGGAATCTATATTCTAACGAACTAGTGGTTTAATATTGATATATTTTGCTATTCTCTCATTATTAAGTATTATATCAAACTTGCTTTTCAAAATTTCACCGAAAACTCTGGATTATCTTGACTTCAGATTGGCTAGAAAAATCCGTCAAAGATTATTATTACCTGCTTTGGGCCCTTATCATGGTGGTAAACCTTGGCCATCTTCTAAACATATTCTTTTCAACAAACTTCCGACGAGATCACAATCCTTGATTCTAGTAGGTTTTTTCATTTTGAGCATATCTTTTCTATTCATTGATTATCAAGTAATTCTGCCAAATTATGCTCTACCAACCACTGGACAGCAAATTACAAAATTCCTCGGTAATAGAACAGGAATAATTGCACTGGCGGAACTTAATCTGCTTCTTCTTTTCGGAAGAAGAAACAATTTTTTATTATATCTCACAGGTTGGAGAATTGATACATTCAATGTATTCCATGAATGGATAGGACGAATTATGGTCTTTATTACAACAATTCATGCAGCAACCGAAACGATATATCAGGTTTTTAAGAAACAATATATTGAATCTTGGCACAAATCGTACTTTAAATGGGGGGCATTAAGTTTTATTCTAATATGTATTATATTCACGCAATCTTTAAAGGTTTTCAGAATAAAAAGTTACGAATATTTTCTTGTTATCCATGTATGTCTTATATCAATTCTGATTCCTTCAATCTGGTGGCATATATCAAGACCAAAGGATGGTTATGAATTTCTTTATTCGGCTATTGCTATTTGGGTATCTGATCGAATCGCAAGGATAGTTAGAATTTTGTGGTCTGGCGGCAAGAAAAGAGTAGAATTAACACTTTGTGAAGGTGGTAATACTCTTAAATTTAAAATGGAAATTTCGAAAAGATGGAAACCGTTCCCAGGAAACTTTATATTTTTATATATTCTGCGATACGATATGTTCTGGCAATCTCATCCATTTACAATATTAGAAGCGGTATCAACAGAAGAAGAAGATAGCAGTTCCACTAACAAATTAATAATTTATGCCAAAATAAAGAATGGCATAACCAAACATTTAAAAGAAGAAATTTTGAAGAGCCAAACTAATACTTGCATGTTATCAGCGCTAATAGAAGGACCATATGGTTCTACTTTAAACCTAGATTACTATACTGCTTTGGTTTTTATAGCAGGAGGATTAGGGATTACATCATTATTTGGCAATATAATAAATCTACGAAAACAAGATAAAAATGGTGATGATGATGGTGATAACCGAAAGACCAAATTAATATGGATAATATCTGATGAATCACCTTTGGAATGGTTTCAACAAGAACTGCAGACTCTATCAGGCCCTAACATTTGTAGAGAAATAATTATATTCGTAACAAGGCCAAAGGCATATCAAGATGGAGGAGGTAGAGGAGATTCTACAATGAACTCTTTCCCTAACGAAAACATCAGCATAAGATACTATAGACCCAACGTGTCTCGCTTAGTATCTCAGCAGATAACAGATACTCAAATAGGAAGATTGGCATTCGTGACTTGTGGACCCCAATCGATTTGTGATGATGTTCGAAGTACTGTATCTAGAAATCTTGTGGATGCTAATGTTAGAATTGATTATTTTGATATATAATTTTATTTTTTTTATATTTTTTCTGATTATTCTTAATATACTCTACTAACGCTACCGGGAGGCTCCGGCAAGCGGTCGTTCTCTCGGGCTCTGTCACTGCCTCTTTTCGAGCATAGCGAGAAGTCTGGGGTTACGCCCCAGTCGCCAGAAGGAAAGAGGAAATGACAATTGATTTATTCACAGATCCATAATCCCCGCTACTAATCACTGTTCAGCAATTAATTGAGCCCCTCCAGTTGCATCCATAAACGTTAACATACCTGGCGCCCATCCACCTGGCTCGATTAGCCAGTTTTTAACACCAAAAAATGGCAAAATTTATGCACCCCTTTTGAGCAATAAAGAAAATTAAGGCTTTTCCTATGAAGCAGTAGGAGGCATTTTAATAAGGATATTTTGCTTAAACTATGGTTTCGCTCTTAACTTTACGGTTAACTAAGGCTGAAGAAAAATATTTGAAGGCTATTTAGGAATTGTAAATGCTTCCAAGTTACATTCATCCCAAAATTTCGTTTTAAACATATACACTGGCGCAGAGTTGAAGGAATTGATCTCCGTCGCATAATCGCTAATGGAACCAGGTGGATGGGCGCCAGGTTTAACATTATGCATATCTCCGATCACTCGTACCTGCATAACTATCATGTAAGCCTAACCTTAAATGCAAAATACAATACGACCTGTCATAAAAACTGCATGTCCGTTAATGTGGTAATATGTTAATATATTCTTAAAATGAGGGGGACGTTTAATATGAGTTACCCTCCTTATAGGGCAGTTGGTCAATTATATGAATCAGGCGTCGTGTGCAAAACATAACGTCTCTCTTTTACATACTCACAACTATCTATCAACAACGTTCCCATTCGAAATATTGGGTCAGAATGGTTTTTTCAACATATATTGCCCGTCGGGTTGATGGTAAGTAGATAATTGGGTTTATTGAATGGAATTTCTTGTTGTTATGTAGAGATAGTTCAAGATGTATTCTTATCTTAGCTTGGAATTTATACTAACATCACGTAGGTCTGCCATTGACAGCTTCAGTGGATGAAGAAGGAGATCTAGCGCAATTGGCTGAGCAAAAGAAGCAATTAAAAGTAATTGTACGAAAGATCAATGAGAACTCCGAGCTTCGTGCAAGCATTGAGAGTGGGCCTTATACTATTCAGTAAGTGAGTCGGATCATTACCACATTTCTCGCGTAATGAAAGTGGCCGAGGCAAAAGTAGAGCTCTGGCTGAGGAGGTCAGTCAATCAGATATGACAGGCATAATGGGAGGACGAGAGACCTCCAGCCCAGCTAATGCAGTGAGAGAGAAGAGTGAACGCAGTGAGAGATCTGATAGAATTTCCATCTGACCTGTCAATAAGGTTCAGGGAGGGGACACACATCTCCGCTCTTGAAGACTATACAATTTGTATTATTAGAACGGGATAGATTTTTTTTGCTTTTTTTTTTTTTTACTCTTTTTAACACTCAGTTATCTCATATCAAACGAAATAATATACATGTGTATTTGTGATCATTCTTATCCTCGGAAATTGTCATTCTCCTATCTCGAAGAACTTGATAAGGAGTTTTTTACCTCATATGGGCAGGACGCTCTCAAACAGGGACTCCGCCCTTACGCATTTGTCCAATTTGATAATTTCATTCAAAAGACGAAACGGGTATATCAGGATGCACGAGCAACTCAGAATCTTGACAAGTTGAATTCCGAATTGCAGGATGTTACTAAAGTTATGACCAAGAACATAGAAGATCTGCTTTATCGAGGGGATAGTCTTGATAAGATGTCGGACCTTTCATCATCGTTGCGCACAGAATCAAAGAAATATCGACGAGCAGCTCAACGAATCAATCTCGAGGCACTTATCCGACAGTATATTCCAGTCATTGGAATTGGATTGATCTTTTTGTTTCTAATTTGGTGGATATTTTTCCGGTGAACAGCAATACGTCGATCTGAATTCTTCTTTTCCATGCTGGTTATGGTATCTAAAACAGGGTCCATACCGTTCGGATTATTTATGAACCTTCCGAACAGGCAGTCAAAATAACTAGAACGTCAGTCTGATCAATACCCATAGAGAAGCCCTTATTTATCTGCTAAAAAAATCACTAGAAGAACCATCCCCGATTTCGTACACAAAAAAAGTTATCTCTACATTCAGATACCATTGTTAATATTACCCATATGAAGCTGCATGATTTTATTCTATTATGATTATTATTTTTTTGTTCCTTTTTCCTTTTTTTTTTATATATAATTTCAAAAGCATATTTTGATTTCTTTTTCCTGGTCCGATTATTCGGACGCTTAGGAGTGGATGAAGGAATTCCCACCCTAAGTATGTCTTTGCCTGGTGGACGTATAGCTTCCCAACTCCGGCTCTGGCGCTGGAGTCTGAATCTTCCGAGATCAGCTTGTCAGTAGCCCAGTTTTAAGCTTGCAGGTTGCCTTGGCACCTCCGGGAAAGTCAATAATAAATATAGCTAGCTAGTTCTACATGATTCTGTACAGTGGAGTATTTCATAATGGGGTGGTTTTTTTCACTACTATAATTTGGTTGCCCAATTAATGAGGGGCCAGTTGCCCGACTTCGGATGAAAACCTAATCTCTTTGGTTAGGGGAAACTGTGGAGCTGAGGCCTGACCCTCCTATCAAACAAAACCCCTTCCACAGGGGTGGGCCATCAGACCCCACCTTATAGAGCGCAGTTAACTTAGACGCCATCAATAAACCGAAAATTTTGGATTCAAGATATTATCAGGAATCAAACTCGGAACTAGGGGCCTTTCGGTATTATATCCTGTCCCTGTGCCATGGGAGAGAGGTTTTCCAATAAGGCTAACTACCTCAATCCCAGTCTTCTCACAGCGGTAGGATATATTCTTATAAAGGATGATTATTCACATCCTTCTAAGAGCCGCATGCATATTCTAAACTTACCCTATTTTTTGAAAAATTACAGTAAACTAGCTTTAACTTCATCAGTTTTTGGTTTCCAATATCGTTCTGTTCAAGTTGAGAGTCTATTTTCTAAATTGAAATGTTATCCGTTCGAAGAGTCATATTCAATTCATACAGGATAATAATATCTGCTCCTACGCGTCAGTTTGGTTCTTCTTCAGTTAGGAGTGACCTTTTTGACTTCTTCCGACGAGCAGGGGTGAAGGAGGAAAATCCTACTGCTGTTGCTTCCACCCAAAAGACTAAAGATGTTATGAAGAGCATTGAGAAGGGAGAATCGGAATCCATTAGCGATAAAAGAGTCAAATTACGGGTCCTTGGTGCCCCACCTGAAGATAACTCATGGGAAACAGAAAATAATGGATTCACCGTAAATGCCTGGCCAATGAAAATAACGGCTCCTGAGTTAACGGAAGCTGAAGTTACTGATACACTCAAAATTGCATTTAATCAACATTTCAAACATATCGCTGAAGATATTAATGAGCCGTCATCATGGCTCAATCAGAAGTTGGATGATTTGAATATAAGATTTAACTTCACTAAGGATGTGTCACGTGGGCTTGGTGTAATTATTCCTGATGTGGTTCTTTCCAAAGTAGAAACTGTTGGTGATATTTATGATTATTTAACGAGTAAAGTAGCTGGTAAGAAGTTTGATGAAATGCAACCTGATGCAATATATTTGGATCCCAAGGATTTTGAGGGACTAAATATCTCCATTCGTGACACTATTGCAGAGAAGAGAGCTAAGAAGATCAACTTTAAGCAGGCTTTAGCCAATGCTAAACAAGCTGAGCGGGAGAGACAGGAGGAATTACTACAAAATGCGTTAAAGGAGTAGCTATCGGAAAGCTTTGTAGTCCATTGTATATAGAAATTAAATGCAGTACATATTTCGTTCGGTCCTACTCACTGTCTGCTGCGTCAGGTAGCTACCCCAGACGTACAGAGCTGACTCAACTCCCCCGATGGTGACTTGTCTGTCCATGGCTATGCCTACGGGGACTGGCCGGAGTCTCCTCCCCGCTCATTTTTCTCGGTTCGCTCGAGAACCGGTCGCTGGAGGAGAGAAAACTATTGAACACCTTCTATCAATCTATTATTATTATTACTTTTGTTTGTGTATGTGTATGTGTATGTGTATGTGTATGTGTATGTGCCTACCGTCTAGAAAATGAGAATACCAGAATAATCGAAACTGCTAATGTAACAATAGCGCCAGGCAGGAGAAGTTCATTTGGAATACCAGGAATAACTTCAGCACTCATAGAAATATTACTGGATGTCTTTCCAGATGAAATGGTTCCGTCACTCTCATCACCAGCGGCCGCCAACGATCTTCTGGATCGCGTAGTAGTCGTGCCTGCTGAGCTCTTAGGAGCTTCAACTTGTGAATCAGGATGATGAAGATAAAGATCAGCTTTATCATACCCACAGAATCTGGAAATATTAATAGCATCAATGAGGTCTTGGTCAGTAGTTATAGCCACAGCATCACCTTCATCATCAATATAACTAACAGCGAACCCAGTTTGAACAAGACGATCATCCTCTACAATATCAGAACCACCAAGCAATTCAATCTCGGCTTCTGTAATCTTATCAATAATAGCCTGTCTTAAAACAGCAATACCATTGTCAGCAGAAACAGTCACTCGATGGACTCTGCCATTAGGTGATTTAAATTTGAATGGGAAAGGTGTTAATAAATCAATTTCAGGACTTGATATTCCATTAGGAGGCGGTCGCATTCCACCCATACGAGAAATAGAATCATTAGGGCCCAATTCAGCAGAAATGTTAAATTGAGCAAGTTCAGAAGGTGAGACTTCCGGTGGCGATGATGGTAACAAATCCAAATCAGGGACACCTGCATTCGAAGGTCTACCAGAAAGAGGAGTGGCGGGCCTATTATGATGAAGTTGAAGATGACTATGGGTATGACCATGACTATCGGCGGAATGAACAGATTCAGAATCATTATCCAAAGAATTCCAAAATCTGTTCCAAGCAGGACCTTCGTCACCTCCATTCATACTATTAATCTGTTCAAGAGTAGCATAAGTCAATTTCAATACATCCACTATTCCGACAATTTCATTATCATCTCCCATAACTGGAAGATTAAGATAATGACCTTCATGCATTTTGCGTAAAGCAGCTTGAATACTCATATTTTTAGGAGCGAAATCTGGTTGAGGAGTCATAACACGCACTACACTACAAGTTTTAGGATCTAAACCAGCAGCAATTACCCGAAGAACAACATCTTTACTAGTGAAGATTCCAGTAATACTATTCTGATCTGTTACTAATACAGCAGTAGTGCGATTCTCTTTCATAAGAGCAGAAGCTTCAGCAACATTAGTCTTAACATCGACAAAAACTGGTGGGAAAGTCCCATCTAAAATAGATTCAAGATCAGGTCCTTCAGTTTGTTGTTTAAGAGCTTCTACATAACTAATAATCTGAGATGGTTGAGAAGATCCCATTTCAGATTGAACGCCTTCAAGAGCATCATGGAGTTTTCGTGATGATTGATATACTCTTTCGAGTTTTTCCATAGCTTCAAAGAAGCATTTAGTAATATCCAATACACCAGCAATATCTTGATTTTCATCCATCACAGGTAAATGGCGGAATCCTCTAGTAACCATTAACTTCAAAGCATCAGTTGCCGAAGTATCCGTATTTGCACATAGAGGGTTCTTAGTCATAATATATTCGATAGTCATTGATTTAGAATCAAGGCCAGATCCAACAATTTTAAATGCCAGATCCTTGGCAGTAAAAATACCACATATACTTTCATCATGGTCAAGTACAAGAACGCAATTCTCTCTTTTAGCTGACATGAATTGGGCAGCTTCATGGATAGTAGTATTTAATTTCATAGTTAAAGGAGGAGATGGTCTCAAAGCCAACACACTACCAGCAGGACGACGACGAGGGATACGAGTTTTTCCAACTTGATTTCGGCGTTTATTAATTTCTGTTTCTAATTTCTTACGAATTGCTTCATCTCGTTTAGTCTGACGTTTTCTACTTTCACTGAGAGGGTCCTGAGAAGGCATTGGAGATGTAGCTGTTGTTGATCCAGATGATACAACAGAAGAATTAGAGGTAATATTTCCTCCTCGTTGTTGTTTAATATCTCTTGATAAAGGAGGCATTTTCAGCAATATAGGTAGATTATCTCTTTGATAGCTGAAGTAGAAAAAAAAAAAATAGTCTATCACAATGATGATGAAGTAACTCTGTTTGGAGTAGGTTGGTTGGTTGTGGATGTAAATACACGACCCTCTAAGACAGACTGAGAGTGGCACTCTGTATACAAACACATATAAAGGGTAAAAGAATAGTGGTAATAATGGTTTCCATGGCAACTAATTTTCAGGGGGTGAAATTTCCCCCCGTTAAACTTTAACCCTAACGCCTTTTAACTTTTTCAGATCAACACAGTTTACGAGCCGAAAACATTATCTTATTCCTCGGATTTCATGGATCTACTACTTATTCTAGTTCAGTTATTTGAATCTTATATAATTGACTCTTTGTCTCGAATGACCCAAGTAGGAGCCGCTGGTATCAGACTTCGGTCCAATTAATCTTTCTGCTATGAATTCTAGGGTTGCAGCTCGAGGCAGGAGATGGACTTATCCGGGTAGTCCTCCATCGCCAACCCAGCAAACTATACGATTAAAATCAGGTCTCAGCTGACGGAAATATAGCGAAGGGCTGCTGCACCTTAAGGAACTACTGAACTACTGGTCAATCGCCTGGGGATTGTATACTTGCCAAGATACAAGAAGTAGAGTTTAAATAGAAGAAGTAGAGTTTATATTAATTTAATTTACCAGAAATACTAAGTAATAAAAAAAAGCCATAACTTATAGACATTAGATACAAGCGAAAAAAAGACGACAATATATAAATAAAAGGTAGAGAGAAACGAAGCGTAACGGCAATAAAAAATTGAAATGAGCAGGAAAATAATAAAAATAAAACATAACAATGACAATGACAAAACTAGGCAACAGAAATGAAGTTCTATATTATAATATGAAAAACACAATGTCCACGATTGTTAACAGAAAAAAAATTTATAATTGGATTTTCCAAAAACATGAAGAAGGAAAAATTAAGAAGCCTGTTTGTACTCCCAGCTATTTCCCAGCTATTTCCTTGAACGTCTTGTCATAAAGATATAAGCCAAGTGCTAGAGAACGGCGTCCATGGTAGCGCCTTGGAGCACCACGGACAGGTAGCGGGTCTTGGGTAGAAAGAGCTCTTTGAGGGTATTTCTCTCTGCCTCCTTCCTTCACTCCCTTTATGTACCATCTTCATTAACAGCAGTTGAACTAGATGATGATGAGTTTGACATTGATAATGAGGATGATGATATATTATTACCACTATCCTTCTTCAATGCTATCTGTTTATATTTCTCACGACAAAGTGATGGTGGATAACGATTACCCAATTTCTGAGATACAACACCCCATTTCTCAGTCTCATACTGCTTAACTGCTTCTTTAAGTGCATCGAGATCATCTTCAGTCCATGAAGATGCCCTTTGCTTAAGTTTGGTGCAATACCTCACTTGTAAAGCACCAGCAGTACGGCCAGGAAAATGATCGGCAATTTGCTTCCAAGTAAGTTTTTTAACTTCTTTGAGGTTAATTAACAAATCATCATCATTTTGAGAGAATTTTGTTTTTGGTGGACGTTCACGTTCACCAATCGATGATAACGAAATATCTGAAGGGATATTGCTTAGAAGGCTACCAGTTGAGCTTTTTCGTCGTTTATTAATTGGAGATGAAGTTTTAATTCCATTTCTGATGGGCTTTTTAATATTCAAATCATTAATAGAGAGATGGTCATCACTAGGAGATGTAGGTTGTTGGTGATGAAGATGATGCTGACCTAAAATCGTACTTTTATGACTATTTAGTGACATAGAATTATTGAATGAACTCATACTACTATTACCATGATTGTTATTGTTGATACTGTTAATACTGTTAATACTTAAACTATGAGGGGTATTATTATTAGATGTTGGTGTAGATAAGGAGGATTGCGAATTTGAAGATGATGAATTAGTTGCCGACATATTTGTTGAGGTATCAGAAATATCATCATTTAAAGATGTTAAATTAACAATACTGTTAAGGCTTGTTAAAGAGTTATGAAGATGATGAGATTGTTGAGGATGTGAATGTGATTGATTAAGATTATTACTACTATTATGGTGATGAAGATGAAGATGATGATGTTGCTGCTGATGTTGCTGCTGTTGTTGCTGTTGTTGATTATGATGCTGATTATTAATTTGACCATTTGAAATGAAGTTATTATTACCGCCTGATCCACCACTACCATTAATTACATCTTGAGATGATTGTTGAGGTGGAGGAGAATTTGAAGATAAGGGAGGAATTGGATCAAGCAATTGTGGTAATTGAGGTAACTGAGGTAAATGATGATGATTCTGGTGTTGATAATGTTGTGGCTGTTGTTGTTGTTGTTGAGGTGGTGGATGTCTAGCAAGTGATGCATAATTAAAATGCTGAGAGTGTATTTGTTGTCTTGGCGCAAAAACATTATCAAGAGAATTAGAAGGACCAGGTGAATCAAATAAAGAAGATGGACTAATCATATTATTCGAAGAATGATAAGTTGGGTTCAAAGGATTAGGACCTGATGATATAGCACCAGGATGATAATGTTGTAATATATTATTATTATGAACTGTCATTCCTATTGGACCATTTGGATTATTTTGAGAAGATGAACCTGATGATGGATTCGAAGTACTCATCATAGTGGAATTTACTGGTTGATTAGTAACGATTGACGGTTGATCGTGAGATAATTAGACTGAGATATGCTTAACAAACAACTTTATAGTTGGTTCTTTAGTTCTATTTTACCAATTGCAATAAGTTTTAATGGAATTAACCTCGATTCAATTTAATTCAATTTAATTCACAAAATTAGATCTAGATTTTAGATTTCGGAACCAAAAAAACAATTGATCAGAACGTATATGAATGATAAAGATGAATTTTTCGGGTTGTTCCTTATTCCATCGTTGTTCTTCCTCTGTTCTAAATCACTCCCATGCGTAAACTTATTCAATCTCCCCCTAAAAGTCCAGTGACTAGTAGGACCCTTTTCTAGGCTAAATTAATTAATCCCCTATAGAAAGACGTAATGTCAAAATGTCAAAAACCCCCAATTTCAAATTAAAGATTTTAAACAGAAACTACTATATGTAGGTTCAACAAACAAACAAGAAACAAAAGCTGTCCATCATCTAACTAATTAGTTTTCTTCGAAAGAAATAAGTGTGAGATCTGGTGAGGGGCAGAGAGAAAGCAACCAGTAGTAACCGCATTGGCAGGTACTTAATTAATGATGTAAGTTACCGTCAATTAACTGCCTAAGTTAACTTAGTTACATCGGCCAGGAGGTGCATACTACTGTATCCAATACGCACGCAACCACTAGTGCTAGTTACCGCCTCAGCCATCACTACTATAACTGCTTACAAGCACAATCTCAATCCCATTGTTAATATCACTACTATTACCACCATCACTATCACTTCCATCATTATCCATCATTATCCATCGTTATTCATCATTATCCAGCGTCACTATCATCACCTGTCACTAGACCACCACTACAACCATCCCTAATACCGCAAAGCTACCATGACACTCTACCACCTACAGGGGAATACCAAAATAGTAGGACCCTTATTCTGTTTCTGGTGTCTAGGGCCCCGCCCAGACCCCGTTCTGTTGTTGCTGCGCTAGGGGTCCATAGTTTGGAGCAGTTGTCCTGTGGAGACTGCTATTGCCTGTTTAAGCTTGATCTTGTTTTAATCTCTTTTCAACAATTGCCGATTTTAGCGACAAAGCATGTACAACACCTCTCTCTCCACTCTCACCTCCCGTTTTATCTGCAGGAGCTTGGATCGCTGTCTGGGTTTGGTCAGCTAAGCTAGTACATCCTCAGAGTAACCAGAGAACCGGCAGCGGCGATCGGCAGTTTTTCGCAGCCCCAGAGCCTCTGACGACGGTGGAGGTTGTATCTCACTTATTGGGACCCTCCGACCCTCCAGAGCTAGGGATTTGCCGCCGGAGGCACAACAGTTGTTGGAGTGCCTCTGGCCGCCAGGAGTCTATTGTTGAACCAATTGACGTTTCAAAATACTAGCCCAGCAATTGAAATAGCGACTTGGCATTCGGCAGACAGAAAGAGACAAATCGTCTCAAATCTCACTGTTGAAAAACTGAACTACTGTTAGCGTTAGTTGTTTTTTTATTTTCTTTGGGAAAAAAGCCTGATGAACGGCGACCGGCCATTTTGTTTTCTTTTTTTGGAGTTGATCGACCCGCTACATACCAATCAGCACAAATCTTTACCGATAGTCAGCCAAGTCGCCTGAATTTCTAGTTGCATCGATTGTGAAACGCGTTTCTGTAAATTGGATCCACTAAATACTGACTACAACTTCATGGTAGTTATTATTTTACATGGTCAATCAAGTTAACTGGATAAAACGTGACAAGCAATTCTTAGATCGACCGGCCTGCGACGTCTATAAATTAGAAAAAGACATTGGAGAACATAACAACAGAAATAAACGTTAGACAGCTACGCAAAAAGACAATATACATACGGACAAAATGACATGACAGACGCACACGCACAATAATAAGATAAGTTAACCTTAACTTAACTTAACTTAACGTTAACAACAGCTAAGTTAACCATTCTGCACTGCAGAAAACAAGAGGCGAGATTATGTAAAGTGAAATTTTTTTTCTTTCTTTCGTTTACTTACTCCTCCTATCTGTTTTCTCTTGTTTCTTAAATATTATTTTTATCATCGATCAGGGGTAAATTGTTTAGTTTAATCTAACCTTATTATTCCTTTGTAGTTTTTCTCGATACAGATCGACGCGGTGCCTCCCCATCGGCGCGGGTTACGCAGCGAAAATTAGCGCTCTCAAGGGTTCCTGGGCCTCGATCAAGCCGCCGGAAACAGTGAGATTTAGCAACAATTAGATGGTCCTTAATAAACTTCGCAATCTGATTGTGTATATATGTTAAACAACGGCCCTCTGCAGTTCGTCATGAGAAGTGGGGAAGGAAAATGTCAAGACGCATGAAAAGCAGAACAAGAAATTAATTAACCCGCAAGACAGGAATTTCTGAAGTTACTGGTTATTCGGATAAAGGGGGGGATGCTCGATTCTGCCAGTCAGTCAAAGTAGTTCGAAACTTCTCATCTTCACTTGAAGACGGGCCAAAGAATAGAACGGATCCCGCTGCCGTAGGAAGACAAAAAGGGCAACGAAAGACTCTACTTCGCCCTGCTCTGGCGGCTGGACCAATTCTCTCGTGGGTCCATAATTCATGATAATTGACCTTAATGTTTTCATATGCCCGCTGTCTTTCTATATATACGGTATGAAATTGTATCAATCTTAAGCTAATGGAGTAATAGATGTGAACTTTTACGCGATTGAACCTTAACCTTAAGTGAAGCCTTGGTGAAGAAGCGGCGTCAATTAAAGTTAATTGACGTTCTTTCAAGCAGCATGCCAAACCGCCTTCAAGTTGCGAAAATAATGCTAACGCGGGGCGTTGTAATCGGTCGTCCACATTGTCTCAGAAGCATCTAGTTCCTGCCAGCCCTGCCCCCCGGAGTTCAGATTGTACTCTGGCTGCAGAAATAAGCGATTTGCTTATGTTGGTTGGTGCTTCACTCAGAGTTCAGATCATTTCGAACATTTGCTCAAAGGTCGGACGATAAGATTTAACCTCTGGCGAAACACTGCCAGATGATTAATGAGTGCGCCCAGCAGCAGCCTGTTAATGTTAACATTAACACTTTTAACTAACGTTAAGGTTAAGTTAACGTAACTGCCTGCATGCATGGAGGATTACTTGGCGGTAGTAGGTGGGGGGGGGCGATATTTTCATAACTTTTTGGCAGTTGACTTGTTAGATGTACGAGTGCGGAAAGAGTGGTACCGACGGAAATAAATGCCTTGAAACAAAGTGAATCCTTCCAATCAATCTGTTATGACAGTTATTATGTTAGGTATTAACGTCAAGATCGACCATTGACTATTGAGCCTTCAAGTCTCAATCTCTCGACTTATCTTTGTCCAAGTCTCCGATTGGATTCACAATTTGTTGACACTGCATAGTCAAGCAGAGAAATAACTGCACGTGCCTGCACCCCAATGCGATAACAAAAGAAAAGCTTCTTTGCCTAATCAAGAGGACCGCTAACAGTAACAATAGCACTCAGTTAATTGGTTTATTGTATTGATTGGTTAGGCGAGGATTGACAGCATGATAACTAGCCGACAGTTTTTTTTTTTTTTTATCTTCGATATTGATTAAGTATAAAATATATAAAATAATCATTAAATCATAACACACACCCTACATCTAACCAATCGTTTAAGGCCGGGGCCCTACTATAGCACTCAAGTTTGTCTAGCACACTCTAGACGTGCTTCTTCCAGCTATGGATCATCTAAATGATACCGAATATATTTCTCGCGAAATAGTTTGTACTTTGTGACAAGAGGTTTTTCTCTGTAATCTAGTAATAAAAGCTTGCATTATCTTGATTTCTTTATCGATATCATGAAATTCCGTATTGTATCTATAAAAATGATTCATCTCACAGATAGCTCTAATAAATTTAGCCAAGGGAATCATGTTCCCTTTGATAGCAACCCATGCAATCCATATGTTCCAAGTTAAAACATCATACGTGAAATGAACTAGGTATGAATTGGTGAGCAATTTGAGAGTAGTACTGCAGAACATTAAGAGCTAAATGTTAAAAGCCTCAAAAAGTTCCACAGGTGAATGTATCTCCGAAAAGCACCCTACCCAGTAACGTGTATTCTTTTTTTTCTATTTGCCGTTCCAGCTTCTGGCTTCTATATGTCTGCGGAGGTGAGCGAAAGCTTCCCTTCACGAAAACAGCTGAAGTCACATATATTGTTGATATCCCTCATATACCTGCGGTGGTTAACCTACAAGAACTCCGTGGTCCATTGGCTCTGGCGGTTGCCTAGCATGTTGAACTACACTAGCAATTGCGTAGAAACGAGCACTTCGAACAAAGCCACCAGAGAGGTAGGCCAGTAGAATGATAGCAAAGAAGCTAAAGAAATCTACTTAAGCTTTAATAGTTCAGCGAGTTATTCGGATTCCGAATGAAATCATGCGGTTTCCAATTAAAAACCGATTCTTATCTGACGGTATCAATCGCAGCAGAGATATACATTTACATGCAGGAAGATACATAGTTAACAATCAGGAGTAGCTCTTTCCCTGGAGCCATTGATTTTGGGGAGTATACACATGTTGATTCAGTCAAAGCTGAGGATTTTGTGGCGGAGCTTGAAATTGTTTCATGCATGCACCGGTGACATACTGCTTAACACCTATATTCAAATAACGGCCCGGATATCAATCATCTATCAGTAGTAGAATATCTAAGGTGAACCAACACCCGAAGATCCGTAGCTCTCCATTGACTGGGTCCTAACATCTGTTGTAATTGTGATAACAGATTCTGCGTGCATATATAAACTGTCTTTTGGATATCTTATCGGAAATCTCTACTCCAAATGACTTCCATGTAGCTGCATGTGGGGGCAGGAGAAGACATTCTTATTCACCAGATAACAAAATTATTAAATTCGGAGCATATGGTGCCGTGCGATGTGAGTTGTATGGCTCACGACTCTTGGTGGCTATCAAAAATCTACAAAAAGCAACATCTTCAAAAATGTCTAACAGTTCACCAGTCATCAATTATATAGGTTACAATAGGTATACACATATAAAGAAAGATACTAACTTATAGGTACAGGAGTATTATTTTATTCTATGAAACGGTCGTCATGAAAATTAATTAAACTTGACAGCTTTTTTCTGATAAGGATCTGATAAGGAAGAATATAATTACCGCTTTGAGCATATAAGATCTTCAGTTGAACCGTTTCCCGGCACTTAAGCTAACTTGACCGTTCAGGCAAATAATACTGAAGATCGACCGACCGCCCCTCTTATCACAAATTAAGTACAAATTCTTTTGTGAGAAATAGTAGGGCCCCGGCCTTAAACGATTGGTTTTAGATGTAGGGTGAGTCACCGTGAGTGTTATGATTTAATTTAATAATTAAAGATTGGGAAGAATCACTATCTGCCGGGTTAGGGGCCCGGGCCATACCCGTCGGACTCCTTGGCGCTCGAGAATTCCGGGATCCGCTTTCTCGAAGCTTGGGGCTGGACAGCAGCACCCTTGGGGGTTTAACTCGTTTGTATTCGGGAGCAAAGAACGGTACGATGCCAAAATAGTATAACTGAATAAAATAGTCAAGTAAATTTAGCTATGAGAGAGGATATAAGTCACTTCTGTGCTTGCACAGATTGAAGACGGCCTTAGGCTAAGTCAAAAATACCATCCCAACCTGCGGGTTCCTTATCTCTTGAAGTAATATAATAATTAAAGTTGACAAATATTACAATTTAATTAACATGAGGCAGGCATCGACACACAGACTGCAGTTGAGAGCATAACAGCCTTTGTTAACTATGTGGACCAGTTATTATCCGCATATCGTACATATTTTGACTTTTTCAAAAGCACCACATCCCAGAACAAGGGCAGAACTCTCTTTAAGTCGAGGCTTGATCAACGACTCCTAGATCCTCTCTTAGTAAGCATTCACATTTTTCCCCTCATGCAACGGTCACCCGAATCACAATTTACTTTTTTGCGTCAACGTTACAATTAAAGCTGTTGGCCGGCCGGCTCCATGTACGGCTAGCTTAGTCCACCTGTCCTAGTTGTCCAACAGCCCCATTGAACGAATTTACACATCTTCTATCTGGCCATCTCACTGATCAACCGTTTTAGGCCGTTTGCGCCGTTTGCGCCGTTTGCGCCGTGTTGGGTCAATTTTTTGCCCTATACTGTATAATAGCCGTTAGCAGAAAGTTAACTTACTGATAATAAAAATAGAAGTCCCTTTACTGTACAGTGCTGTCAACTGCTTGATTAAAATTCCTGCAGAACAATTCGCTAGGTTAAAATTTCGGCCTCCGACACAGATTCGAAACCGGATGCCGAAATATACGTTGTGCGCCTAAAACATTCCGATTTTTGCTGGTCCTTTGATTCAGCTAAAACATCTAGATACATATATATAATTTGCAAAATTGCCACCGGATAATTATTTATTTCTTTCTTTTTAATTTCCTGTTCTCATTTTATTTCTTATGAAATTGTTGTAGAGTTGTTTGTTGTTTGATACTACTTAGATTACCCCACAATTATCGTCATGGCTCCTCCTTCTCCAACCATCGCGAGGTCTGATGGCGAAAAGGGTGGTACTACTACAAATGTAATTGTTCGAAATGATAGTAATATAAGTAATAGTAGCGAATCACTAGAAGATATATCAAAAAATGAATTGAGTCAAACAATTTCCCAACCGAAGGCCAAAAATTCTGGTAAATTCAGACTTTTATCAATATTTGTCGGAACAAAAATTCCTCCAGTTCCCGACGTTCGATTGCCATACCCGGAACCAACTGCTTCAATCTTTAATAAGTATACATTTCAATGGATATATCCGATTCTAAAGGTGAGTACCCTCCTCGCTTCTGCTCCCGTTTCAGTCGAGTTTTTTTTTTCTAACCTTTTAGACTGGTTATCTTCGTGATCTTGTTGAGCAGGATCTTTGGACCGTCGAAGGAACAACTGTTTCAGCAAATGCATTATATGAGAAATTCGAATCATATCTGAATGATTATCAAGAAAAAGCACAAAACGAAGCAAGAGAAAAAGGACTTTCTGATTATGAGATTCAGAATGCACCATTACCAAAAAATGCTGTATTGCGGGCATTAAATAGTACTTTTTTTTATCAATGGTGGTCAGCAGCTGTATTTAAAGTTGTCAGTGATTCTGCTCAAGCATTGATGCCATTACTTACTAAACATTTGATTGCTTTTACAATGGAGCGTCAAACTGATCCTACTATTTCTTTGGGACCTGGTGTAGGTTATGGAATAGGGCTTGTGGCATTGTTTATTTTCAACAGTTTTTTCCTTAACGTTTTTTTCTTCCGAGCTATGATGACTGGCGCTCAATCAAGAGCCGTATTAAGTCAAGCTATTTATCAAAAATCTCTTCGACTTTCAGGAAAGGCTCGTATTAATTATACAAATGGTAAATTAACTAATCTTATGTCAACCGATTGTCATAGAATTGATTTTGCTTTACAATGGATTCATTTTGCTTGGACTTTCCCTGTATCAATTATCATTTGTATAGTTATAGTGGTAACAAATATTGGTGCTTCTGGGTTGGTTGGTTTCGGTCTATTATTTGTATGTTTCTCCATGGTTAGTTTCACTGCCAAGTACTTAGGAAAAGTCAGAAAGACGGTTAACAAGATAACTGATTCTCGAGTATCTATTATGAGAGAGATTTTACAATCAATGAAAATTATTAAATTTTATTCGTGGGAAGAAGCTTATGAAAAGAAGGTCGCTGCGGTTAGAAAAGATGAAATGAGAAGAATCAAATTTATGCTTACAGTACGAAATTTACTTAATGCTATATTTGTTTCTGCTCCAACTTTAGCAGGCTTGGTTTCTTTTGTTACTTTATCTGCTATTGGGAAAAAATTGAATCCTGCAAGTGTATTTTCTTCTTTAACTACTTTTAATATTACTCGTATGCCATTAATGTTCCTACCATTAGCACTTATATCGGGATTAGATGCTTACCTTGCATTAAATCGTATTCAGGACATGCTTAGTGCTGGTGAAGATGAGAAGTACTTGGAATATAATCTGGAACAGGATCCCGCTATTCTAATAAAAGATGGTAGTTTTATTTGGGAGAAGGATGATAGCGATGAGAAATCTGATTCGGAGAAGTATGAGCCTAGTACATCGAATGATACGAATAAGAATGATAAGAATGATAATGATGATAATGAATTGACTCCTTCTGAATCTGTATCTGTTCTTGCTGCTAGCATACATGAAGTTCCTGCTCCGAGCGTTGTTGAAAAGGTAGTAAGCCCTCCATCTGATGACACTTGTACATCAGATGAAAAGAAAAATTCCGATGAGGTAGATAAATTCAGAGGTTTTGACAATTTGAACCTTTCTATTAATAGAGGTGAGTTTGTCATAATCACTGGTACTATTGGTTCTGGTAAGAGTTCTCTTTTGTCGGCTGTAGCTGGTGGTATGCGCAAACTCGGTGGTTCAGTCACTCTAAGTGGCCAGTTGGTTTTCTGTGGTCAACAATGGGTCCAAAATGCTACAGTTAAGGACAATATCACATTTGGCAAGCCATTTAATCAAGATTGGTATGATCAGGTTATTGCTGCCTGTTCCTTGACTAGAGATTTAGAGATACTCCCCGCTGGTGATCTAACTGAGGTTGGTGAAAGAGGTATAACCATCTCTGGAGGTCAAAAAGCCCGTATCAATCTTGCTCGGGCAGTATATTGGAATGCTGATATTGTGTTACTGGATGATGTTCTTAGTGCTGTGGACGCTCATGTAGGAAAGCATATTATTGACCAATGCATTTGTGGGTTATTGAAAAATAAGACAAGAATATTGGCAACTCATCAACTTTCTATGTTACCTTATGCTGACAGAATTGTTTTCCTTGATAACAATGGTAAAACTTACGTAGGAACAGTAGAGGAGCTTAAGTCCACTGTACCTGAGTTTACCAATCTCTTAAAATATGGCCATCAGTCTGACGAAGATGAAGAAGAGGCAGATTTTGACGGCGAAGAGGAAGATGTCAAAAATGTGGAGATTCAGAAAATCGCCTCTAAAAAGCCCCAAGCCACTACCGAGGAAGAAAAGAAAAAATTGGGTGTTTTAATGCAAGCCGAAGATAAAGCAACTGATGCAGTGCCGTTGAAAACCTATCTGGCTTTCTTTAAGATTGGAGGTGGTATTATTTCATATGGCATTCTGCCATTACTTTTAAGTGCTATGATTCTAAGCACATTTTGTCAGTTGTTCACAAATACCTGGCTCTCTTTTTGGACTGCTGATAAGTTCTATGGTCGTACTGAAGGATTTTATATTGGAATTTTCGTTATGTTTGGTATTCTCAGTGCTATTATTTCATTCATATTCTTCTTTTTAGTTACACACATTATTAATCAAACAAGTCTTAAGCTCCATGTGGAAGGTGTTCATCGGGTTTTACACGCGCCAATGTCTTTTTTCGATACTTCGCCTCTTGGTCGTATTCTCAATAGATTCACTAAGGATACTGATACTATGGATAATGAATTGAGTGACCAGACTCGATTGTTGCTTATGTCATTAGCTAATGTTGGAGGTGCCTTTATTCTTGTTATTATATTCTTACCTTGGTTTGCTATTGCCCTTGTTGGTTTGATGTTCTTTTTCGTTGCGGCTGCTAATTTTTATCGTGCTTCTGCCCGTGAAATTAAACGTATGGATTCCCTAGGAAGATCTGTTTTGTTTAGTCATTTCTCCGAGAGTCTTAGTGGTAGTGTCACTATTAAGTCTTACTGTGATCAAGACCGTTTTATTAAAAAGAGTGAGGGCGCTATTGATAAGATGAATGCTGCTTATTATTTAACTATTGCAAATCAACGATGGTTGGCTCTAAGATTGGATCTTGTAGGTGGTGGTTTGACGTTAGTAGCTACTATGCTTTGTGTTACTGGTCAATTTCATATTAATCCTTCATCAGTTGGTTTGGTTTTGTCGTCCCTTCTACAGACTACACAGATGATGTCAATGATAGTTCGACAGATGGCTTCAGTAGAAAATGATATGAATTCTGTTGAGCGTGTATATCATTATGCATATGAACTTCCCAATGAAGCCCCGTTCCATATTGAAGAAACTAAACCAGATCCTAGTTGGCCTTCGTCTGGACAGATTGAATTCAAGAATATGACCATGTCCTATCAACCTGGTTTACCTGCAGTTTTAAAGAATCTCAATCTTTCAATTAAAGGCGGTGAGAAAATTGGTATCTGTGGACGTACTGGTGCTGGTAAGAGTAGTATTATGGTGGCTCTATATAGAATCGCCGAAATAACTGGTGGATCTATTGAGATTGATGGAGTTGATATTTCTAAATTAGGACTTAATGAACTCCGGATGAAATTGTCAATTATTCCTCAGGATCCTGTCTTATTCCAAGGTACTATCCGTTCTAATATTGATCCATTTGGTAATTGCGATGATGTTGAATTATGGGATGCTTTGAGAAGATCATGGTTGGTTGAGAGTAAAGATCTTGATGAATTGAAAAAGGGTAATCTATCTGCCGATAAAGTTAAGTTCCATTTGGATAGTCCTGTTGACGATGAAGGTACTAATTTCAGTTTGGGTGAGAAGCAATTACTGGCTTTAGCACGAGCTCTAGTTCGTAAGAGTCAGATCTTGATTCTGGATGAGGCTACCTCTTCTGTTGATTTCCAGACTGATCATCGAATTCAAACAACAATTGTTAATGAGTTTAGTCATTGTACCATTTTATGTATTGCTCATCGACTCAATACTATTCTCGCATATGACAGGATTCTTGTTCTCGACCAAGGTGAGGTTGCCGAGTTTGATATTCCTGCAACCTTAATTCAGCATAAAGGTGGTGCTTTCCAGTCCATGTGTGAAAGATCTGGTATTTCAGCTGAAGATATATTCGAGAAGCAGGCTGCTGTCGCCAAGCATAAAAGTTAATGATATGTTTTTTTTTATTTATAAGTTAGCATCAATATATATTTTATTGTAAACAACATCTATCCACACACTTTCTCTCGACGGCTACCCCAGGAACACTCGACAAAATTCCCGTTACCGCCGTCAATCATAGGTTTAACTCATCCTCCTGTTTTTTGAGCTCACAGGGAGAACAAAAAAAAAGATAAAGTTAACGGGATGGTTCATGAGCGCAGCCAGAGCTAGGGAGACTGGAGGAGGCTACCTAGTCGCCAGAGACAAAGGCATCGGGAAGGAGATGGTGGTGGCAAAAATCTTTATTTCTTTTTAATCTCTACTGGCTCTACAGAGTTGCGAATAAATTCAGAAACGTCCTCCCAATACCCGTCTTGTATACATGTATCATTGTGGGTCCCCTTAGAATACTCTTTGAATACCTTACTACTCGAGCTCGATGCCTTAAAGAGTTCTTTCATGTGCTGTGGAGGTACTAGTTCATCACTTGATCCACTTAAAAATAGAATAGGAATTGATGATGGTAGCTTTGTAATAATTTGCTCCGAATACCATCGCTCAGTACACAGGAATGATAATGGAGCAAGAAAAGGGAATACACCAGGAATTAGTTTGATAATAGACAAAAAGGTGTTTTCAAGAATAATTCCCTTGACAATCTCAGCTCCTTTAGCCAAAGAACTCATATAGATAGCAATAGCACCACCTAAACTTCGACCATAGAGAATCAAAGATGTATCCTTGATCTGTGGGTGAGAAAATAAATAATCTATCACCGCATAACAATCGATTTTAATACCTTTCTCAGAGGCTTTTCCAGTAGACAACCCATATCCACGATAAGAAAACATGACACTGAAAAAAGGGTTAGTCAGTCTGAATTGCGAATTAGGGAAGGGTGTGCCTACTTACACATTGTACTTCATATTGGTATAAAATAAATTAGCGAGCGGTAAACTGTGTCCCTAAAAGTGTTAGTAAACATCCAGGTCGATGGTCGTTTTGAGACTGGAGTTTCTCTCAAGCTGTTAACTTTACTAAAAATTGTACGAGTCGTTCAGGAATGTCCGCATCGCTTAGGTAGCTCGAGAAGCCATGGTCTCGACTAGGTCCAGGTCTCGTACCGATCCAATAGCCGAATCAGCAAAGATTTCTCGAGTGGCGAGAGATGGTACCCTCTGGAGGCTCTTGGGAACCCATACCGCAATTACAGCATTGTCCTCAGATAAAGTTGCCAGTGCTATAAGGAACGGAATTCCGGGAGACGGCAGCAATAAAAGTAACGCCCGGCATAGCTTACGTACCATATTACCAGCATTAGGTCCTAACATGAGAACAGTTTTTGGAATATAAGAATCGCTTTTCGGTTGCTATTTGTTAGGTTAACCAGCAGAAAAAAAAAAAAATATCCCACAATAATCTATATTCCTCCTTACTTACGAGCATAACATAGGCCTTAAGCTTCTCCCCATCCGAAGTTTCAATAGTCACTTCTTCATAGGGAATTCCAAACGAATCTGGTGTGTCGACTTGCGTTCGGCTATCTTCAGGAAAGTTACTCGGATATATCAGGGAAGTTTGAAATTTGTAGACACCAAGCGCGAAAATGGAGAAAAGGATGGGAACGAGGGTCAAGAATGTTTTAACAGGTTTACTAAAGTACGACCCCATGAGGAACGGGTAGGATTATGTATGGAACTATAACCGATAAAAGTCCAATTGAAAAAAAAAAAGGTTCAAATATTGCCTTAACAGTTATGGTGGTAATGAAGATCAGATGCGTGCAGTAGTAGTAACTTACTCTGTGTACATTATGCTTCTCAAGGCAATATCAAAATCCGGATGTTATTCTTGAGATTTGAGTACTGATCAAAATCCGAATGTTATTCGATATATTTGCGCTGATCGAAATCGGAGTTTATTTATTAAATATTGATTTATATCACGACGATACTCACAAATTTCGTTGCGCCGCACAGAGTTGCGTGCGGCTTATTTGGTTACCCGGACGTTTCCCAGCTAATGAACATTTTCCTCATCACCTGCTGTGGAACCCCGAACCAACTCGACTTTTCGGAAGTTCTTTGACACGACTTGATTTAGTAACGAAAGTCTGGAGGTTACTCTTTAGTTGTATTTGTTGAATTTGTTTTATTTTGTTTTGTAAAGGATATGACTGAATTAGAGGCTCAGAAATCATTAGATCAAGTTACTGAGAAAGTTGGCGACTTGACGGTTAATTCGCCTTCTGCTAATGATGATGGTGAAACTAAACTGGCTGCTGATGAAGCTAGTTCAGATGTAACTAATAGTGTCTTCAAATCTATTGAAAACTTCGATGTTGTTCATCCTTTGACTCATCAATGGACTTTGTGGTATACTAAACCCCAGACTGGTAATGAAGAATGGCATAATCTCCTTAAAAAAGTAGTAACTGTATCTACTGTTGAAGAGTTTTGGGGAGCCTATAATTCTGTTCCTAAAGTGTCTGAATTACCCATGAGAGCCGATTATTCATTTTTTAGCGAAGGTATTCGACCTGAGTGGGAGGATCCAAGCAACGCCAAAGGAGGTAAATGGACCTTCCAATATAAACAAGTTCGACGAGGAACATCAGTTGATGAAGCATGGCTCAAGGTTCTGTTGGGCATGATTGGTGGAACCTTGGATAATGATGAACTTAGTAATGAACAGATCAATGGAGCTTTTATCAGTATTCGTAAGGCTGGTATAAAGATTAATTTATGGACCAAGAATACTGACAAAGACTTAGTTCGACCTATTGGTTTAAGATTCAAAGCTATATTGGGATTAGGTGACCGTGAAGAAATTGAATTTACTGTTCATGAGGCTGCCAAAGGTAGATTAAAGGTTACTCTTTAGAATGAGAGTGAATGTCATGAGAAAAGTTTTTATTGTTGATTTTCTCTTTTTGTTATTTTATTTTATGGATGAGAATGGTGAGACATGAAAGAGTTGGTTATGAGTGATGAGAATTTTATTTTATATGAGGAGAAAAAATGGAGTAGTACTGTGGCATTTTTAACTGGGTGCAAAGATTGACAATAACTTTTGATCCTAGAAGGACAAAAGAATGTTAATTATTATTGTTTATGAGCTATACAAATAAAATGATAACGCGAACTGAATATACCTCTCTTCCTATAGATGGCTGAATCTGATTCATTGTCCAGTGGAATGTGATTGCTTCAACGTCTTGGGCTCGGCCCAGATCTGTGTAATTCGGTCAAAGTTCGACTCTTATATGAAGACCTCAGGGAGCTTCGAAGATCTTTTGCAGATATTACATACGCAGTTGTTAGATGCTGAGAGCTCTTTAAGACTCTGAGAAGACGGTATATATACACAAAGAAACTCGGACGTTCAGTTTTTTTAAGAATGAATGAACGAAAACACTCAGAATTTCAAGCTCCGAGATATTTACGTCATTACGCCTTGATTTCGATCATATATGGAGGACCAGCGCGCGCTCAATCTCAGGGGTACACGGCTGAACTTGAATGTAACAGAATGTTATCACGTCAAGATTGAACGTAACATGCGAAAATCAGTTGGCGACAATATTCCTACACCAGAAGGTACGAGACAGCGATATATTCTCTACCTCCGGTAGCCAGGGCACCGCCCCAGTGCGTCACCTGCCAGAGGTTAAGTTCGCTCGACTGAGGATGATGGCATGGCACAAGAGTAAGCTGGAAAAAGAACATATACTTTCCTATATGGCTCTATCAAATCAGAATGATTAAGAGATAATCAAAAAATAGCTCAAAAGCTATATAGAATAACAATAATGATGCATCGGTAACAAAAAATGCAAGTAGAATAAATAAAACTAGTAGTGAGCTTGACTATCACATATAAATCATAAAATTCATAACCTTCATAAACAAAATCATAAAAAGAAAGGATCAACATGAACCTGGGAATAACTCAGTTTCGAGCCAATCCTTTGCCAATAACCCTTTTACCGTTATCTTCCAGTGACTCATTTCTTAGGAGTCGTATAAATCCTCAAAAGCTCATCAAACTGATTACCAACATCATGACCCTTTAAATATGTCAATGCTATAGGAGGCAACTTATTATTATTCGCAGGAACCATAAAGGTACCTCTTGAAGTGACCATGCATTGACTAGCTTGGGACTCTTCCGATAGCTGCTTATCTTCTAATATCAATAATTGACCTAGTCCTAAAAGCTCCATAGCTTTACGTAAAACACGATCTTCGGAAAATGATGGACCCATTTCAGAACTAATCCGTTTCCATCGACTATTCCAATCACTATACAGTACGCTGTGTAGTTTAGTTTCCTCTTCCTCAGTGAATGGAGCATATCTATTCTTCAGAGAACGCAAGTACCTCATTTGGATTGCCTGCCATGTATGTCTACCTTGAATTATTTCCGATATTTTGCGCCATGAGAACTCTTTAACTTCCTTTAGATAAGATATTAACCTATCATCTTGATCAGTCCAACGATGTGCATCACTTCTAGAGACAGTAGAACGGCTACCACTGTTACCACTGTTACCACCATTACTACCGATACTGCCTGCTCGATACTCACCAAGATCTGGTGTACGGGCAGGACGCTTCCCAGAAACAGTCATTGATAATGAAGAAGACGGAGATAATACCCTTGAACAAGCAAATTTCTTAGGAGTCAATGTCCGTGGTTTCTTCAGAGGTCTAACATTTGGTTCAGCATTGTCGTAGTCGCTATCACTATCACGGATTCCATCATAAGAATCAGGTCCAGAGACTTCAGAATCGCCCTCTTCTTCTTCCTCTTCTTCTCCTTCCTGTTCTTCTCCTTCCTGTTCTTCTTCAGCTTCATCGTCATTATATGCATCATCATCTCCTTCTTTTTCTTCATCTTTGGTGCCCTCATTATCTTCGTCATCCTCGTCTCCTTCATCTTCATCTTCATCATCATCATCATCTTTTTCTTTCCCTTTCCTGTCATCATAATCACTAAGTCGCTGGCCAAGATAATCAGCTTTAAATCGTTGATCATGCTCATTCTCATCTCCAGAGCTTCCAACGGAACGGTCCTTCATATTCAAATCAAGATCTTTCTGTTGAATAATTTGATCATCACTAAAGTTATCTTCACCATCATCACCAAGGCGTCTCAATCCTCTCCAATTTTCCCTGCAAATATCCGGTTCAAGCTTTATATCTACACTTCCGTCTCTGCTTTCTTCTTCAGATCGAACCTCCGGTGTTAGATTAGCTGATTCAACTTTGCACTCTGGTGACATTTGATAAGTTAAATGGGTGTTGATCAATGGAAGATAATTATATGAAGAAGAAACCACTTCTCTGTACATGGGTGAACCACTTGAAAGGAGATAGATTGACTCTGAATTGGATTTAGATGACAAAACATTATTATTGATAACAGAAGCAGAAATAGATGTATTTATGGTTGGTGAAGTGGTAGAGGTCGAAGCAGATGTAGAGGTAGAGGTCGACGATACAGATGTTGATGAGTTGCCAGAACTATCGGTTGAAGAATTTCCTAATATAAAGTTGGAATGATGATGGTACCGACCAATCATAGTAGAAAGATGATGATCCAATGGAGAAACATATGTATTCTCTGCGATTGACTCAGAGTCTATATATATATAGTGTTCAGTGGTATCGAAATTAGTAATTCCTGGGCTTGTGGGATTACTTCCATGGGAGCCCTGTAAATTATTTAAGTTATTTCTGATACTACTATTATGAATATCTGTATTATTATTGTTATTTATGGATGACGTTGATGAAGAATTTATTTCTCGTTTAACAGATGATGAAGATACTAAAGTGTCTACTGGGGAAATAGTCTTCTTTTCAATAGGGGTGGTAGATTCTGAGGAAGCAGAATCTAAAGAACCAAATTCATTATTATTGATAACAAAAGGTGGGGGGTAATTGAGAGTTAATTTGGTCATCGAGAAAAAAAAGAAAGAAACACCAGTCAAATATTTTTTTGTATTTTCTGAAAGATGATAATGATAATGATGAAGAAGATCAAAGAGAGGAATTAGAAAAAAAAATGTAGAGAAATCTTAATGAATAATGAATGAATGGAAATTATTAATAATAGATCGTCGTCCTAAGATAAAACCGTCAACAAAAATTGTGAAGGAAATTGAAAGTTATTATTCTGTCTGCAATGTTTTTTTTTTCAAATTATTATCTCTCTACCTACAATCTTTTGGGCTCTTGTCTTTTCACCATCTATTCAAGGAGTCACAAAGAGATCTTCTCCATTTTATCAGCTGTAGGATTAACAAAATTTACTTTATTTTCTACTGACCAGGATCAAACAAGGCTTTATAAATGAATTGAAAAACTCCACTGATTTTCGCATCCATGATATCTTCGATGTCGCCCGGCGACAGAATATTATATTCCAATTGATAATAATTTGTTTTACCTTTTATTCGCTTATATTCGCTTACCGAATATGGATTAAACAACAAAATATTATTTCAGATCAATGAGCTCAATTTCTATTTCAAGTTATTCAAAGTTCTAGCTCCAGAAACCATATCCCAAAAAGACCAAAACGAATTAATACTTTTTTTCAGTAGATATGCTATTCCATATGCATGTATGCCGAAATTCAACGTATCACATAGTATTGATAACATATGACATATGACAAGATTTTAGATGTGACTTATCATAAATGACATATTACAAGTGAGTGGGACAAAAAAAAAGGCCTTCCCATGTCAGTAAGTGAACAATAATTTCATTATTTCAATCTGGCATTTTTTTCTGGCCCTCTAACTTCTGACCCCGAGCAATTTGAAATACTGCTACTGGTCTGAGCAGAGCTCAGTTATCATCAGCGCAACAACCCCGATATTGAAAAAAATAAATTATTTTACCAGGGTTCAAATCAGGCTATTATTGGAATAAAAGCCGAGCCAGATGGGTCAAGCTTCCCCGGCAACGGGAGAGAGTCAACACTACAAAGAAGTTGTATCCAAGAAAATTGTGGTTTAATATATGCCAAATTGTATTTTTATTTTTCACATGAAATAATGCTAGTACATCAAAATTGCACCGGTGACTTTTAACCAATCTGGAAGTAGCAGCTAATTAGTAGTAGAGTAGTATTATGAATGAGTTCAGAAATATCACCATTGACAATTATCATTAGCTCCAAATTTAATATTTTCAGAAATCATTAGTTTCATAGACCACTAATACCAATAAAAAATAGTACGCAACATGTAAGATGCCTTGCACAGATGCCAAAATAACCAAAAGGTCATCGTAGTTTTTTTTTTTCAATTTTTTTATTGAGTCTGATCAGTAATAGTCATTATGATTGGTGATCGAACAAAACCAACAGATCCTTGAATTGTCCCAAGACCAATCGAACCAGATTTTGGCGTCTGAACAGTTGAATAAAACGATGTGAAAGTTTGTGAATATATAACCGCCTCGGTAGTGAGAGCACCATCTGCTAGTGTCTCAGTGACATAGACAATTGTTGGAGAGGGAATAACAGTCGTAGTAGTAACTAGAGAAGTATATGTAGTGTAATCAATTGCGGCTGGAATTGGTGTTAGCATATGCTTCATCAAGGCTTTCTCCATTCTGCTTCAGGTGGGTTCCTTCCCCACGCCTCCCGCAGTGGTACAGCTTCTCGGGTCTATACCTCCAGTCGCAAAAGGCAGACCGGGGAAAGGGGTCTGGGTGACCAGACTCGGCTTCATATTGTTATCTCGGCCAGACTGAACATCTCGGCTAATGTCTTCAGGGATAACTGAACAAACCTCGAGTAGATACCAGGTTGAAGATAACCTAAGAGCTATCGTGTAAAGATATCCTGAAACGAGAAGCTATATAGAGTCTAGGAAATTGCCTCAGTTACCGGAGCCAATCATTGGAGGAACACACTCTCAAGGGAACATATTATACTTATTTTTACTCACCTAATGTTTGACCAGTAATGGCCAAAAATATTATTAATAATTCCCAGAAATGCATTTTTGAGATATTTGAGTGGCTAACAAGAAAGAAACGATCGAATCTAATGTGTCGTATAGAAACAATCTTATTGTATTCCGTCCGCCTTTGTTGAAAGAACGTATAGACACTAAGACACAAATAATATAAACGAGCGAAACAACAAAAAAAGACAAATAATCTAACAAAAATAAATATATAGTCTGGATTTGTCTTTTTATTTCAAAATCGGTAGTGATTGTGGTGTCTTTATAAACGAATGATGATGAATCTTCAAGGTCAAAGGTCAAAGTTCTAAAATTCGTTGGACTAGTTGGTTATAAATAAAACGATATCCTTATAACCATACATTTTTGAGCATTAAAGAACGACGTAGTACCTATAACCCGCCGGGCTTTTGTTACCTTTTGTAACAGACATACTGCATTGGAACGTAGGCGGTTGGCAGTACCAATAGAACTCCCTCAGGACCAGCAGGCCCCGTGGGATACAACGATTCCATCAACCTCTACAGCGACAACAACTATCAACACTGCTTTTATCCCGACTGCCCTTATCAGTCTGGATGAAGCAAAAAATTCACTTCACAAACTCATGCTCGACAACTGGAAAGTATACTATCAGACGAATCCCAAAGGTGCATATTTCCGGGCCCTGGAGCCCGAGGTAAATTTCACCACGTCAATTCAAAAACTAATATTAGGGGAAGCACTCACCAGTGCTCCTCGAACTATCATGAGTGGCCTTTCTCAACTTAGATCGGGTCACGCGCAGTTGG
>JAJMIF010000126.1:0-27629 GCA_030583505.1 Sugiyamaella castrensis
CCCCCGAAGCTCTCCCCTGGAGGTCTGGGTGCTACATTAGCTGTGAGTTAATTCTGCCTCGGAAGTAGCCGTTCCCTCAGTGTATACATAAGTACGTACGTGGTAAAAAAAGTTACGCGGGCCTGAAGCAATCATTCACTCCAAACTTTCATTTTATCTCTACTACCCACAGCCTAGTTTCAGCTCCGATTGTCTGTCTGGCGGTCCGGTAGGGCCGGGTGGTCCTGCGGCTTACTCTTCCCGTGCACGATGGACCAGATTACCATCATCATGTTAACAATTCCTCTTCACTACTAACTCTTTGATGTGATTTGACCAAATTAAATTACCCGGTTAAACGTGTGGCAAAAGTATTTAAGGGCCCTCACCCCCCTCCACTTTCCAGGATTTCTTTTCCTGTTCTTTGGGAGAAAAGTCCCCCTGTGTTTATTATCTGAAGACATGGTTAGTCAATAATATTGCAATTAATTGGAAAATGGTTAATAATATTATTACAATCGTCTCTTTAAAAATAGTTAACATTACTACAAAGCAGTAACTTGCGTGAAGTCAAACTGGCAAAATGTTTTTTTTTTTTTTTTTTTTTTTTGCCGCTAACCGTTTCCTGTAATTAAGCTCTTGTCTTATTGTACCGACTATGCCATTGTTCTTGCTGCTTCGATCGAGATCGTTTAAAATGGAGAGAAAGCGTGTATCTACGTCGAATATCCGTCTTGACGCCTGCCTAAAGACATACCAGCGTTCAAGCCAAGCAAAGCAAAGCCAAGCCATCTACAGAGTTTGGGGCGATAACTCAGAGCCCTGGCGACATAACTTAGTCTGGATGGCACAGTCTCTCAGTGGAGGCCAGACATTGCCGCTAAGTGGCTGGCTGACATTAAATATTATCTTAACATTAAAAATTATATAAATACAAAGAGGTATTTCGCCTTATTAGACGATAAATAAAAAATACAAAAAAATTGTATGGAAAAGTTTTCATTGAATCATTAACCATTGTGAGATTATTATTATTATTATTTATTATTATTATTATTTTGTTGTCTTCACATTACCCCAATTGCAACTCGAGGATCAGTCCTTGGAGGAGCTAACACATCCATCTCACCTAATGCTCGTTCTAATTCCCCAAGAAATCGCAAAAATGAACTTTTAGATCCCTTTTCTTGTGTGAAAACTGCTCTCGTGCCCCCTGGCATAGGATAGACGTTAATACGGAACTTAGACGACCGCATCGAAAGAACATTCCTTGACGAAATTACTGCCGTCACTGTAGAAGTCATAGCATCTTCATTAATATGAGATATACCATATTTCCGCCAATCCTCTAATACTTCAACAATAATATGACGCATAGTTGTTACACTAGTAGTTGAAAATAAAGTTTTTGTTGGAGAACCACGACTACTATTACTATATGAATTCTGCTGTGGGTTAAGCATTTTCATGAACCAATTCTGCTTGACTTCGTTCGATTTAGATGACCTACCGGATGTAGTACGAAGGGACGGGATTTCACTTGACTGTTGTCTCTGCGAAACAGGAGGAACTACAGTTGTTGATCGAAGCGTTTGCACTTTTGCAGGAAGGGTGGGTGGTGGAGGTGGTGGTGGTGGTCGTCTAGGTGCTAGTGCAAATTTCCTAAGTAATGAAGACGCAGTATTTGTTCTAGCAGTATTGGCTCCTGCAGAAGACGTATCCTTCTTTTTAGTGTCCAGATCATTGGAGGTAATCATAATATTTCTGTCATTCATTGTCTTGGGAGCTAAAGGTGTTCGAGTTGACGGAGGAGCAGTGGCTGGAGAAGGCTTCACGGAACCAGAGGTCAAGGCGGGAGTTGTTGACTTAAGAACAGCAGCTGATTTATTTGGGATCGAGGATATTGTAGCCTTGGTGGCAATTGTTGGTTTATTATTGTTACGGTTTCCTGCTGCAGTAGTTACTTTGGTCAACGGTGGTGATGATGGTGGTGAAAGCGGAAGTACCGGACCAGAAGAATTAATTTTCAGATCGCGGTTTTTCATGAAATCATCATTATTATCAGTCTGTTGTTTGGCCGAGGGTGTACGATAAGCAGCGAATCCTGTATGACTTCTGATCTTGAAGCTTTCAGTTTTCACTAATCCGGCAATTTGCAATCTACTTGACTCCTTTGAAGTAAGAACTGGATTCGCACCAGTAGTGTTACTAATGACAGTAAGTGATGAAGGACCAATAGTGGCACTAGTGGCAGTGGCAGCAGTAGTAGCACCAGCAGTAGTATTATTAGTAGGGTCAGCAGAAGATAAAATGGATCTGTTGGCTGGAACTAGAACTCTTTTTGGTGCCACCGCTGTCACAGTAGAATGAGTAAAAAATGCATATTCATCTTCATCATCTTCTACACGAGATGAAGGACGTTTATAGATCTTCAAATCCACTTCTTCTTCAATAGCATCCGCAAACCGATCCTCTTCAAAAATCATAGGCAAAAAGTATGGCTGGGTTGTTGTAGATGTAGTCGAGACTTCCGATACTGTCGAATAAGCAGAATAAGGTCTAGAGCCAGGTTCAACAGATCCAATCTCGTGCTCTCCCAGAGAAAATGCCCTCCTATCAGGTGTCGTAGCTGATTTGACTGATCTTATACTACTAAGTGGATCGGACATTATACGTTCATTACCGCCAGCCATTCGAGCATAATGAGAAGGAGGCGTTAAAACAGTTGGAATGAAGTCCCCGATTGTGCTCTTGTCTGTTACAGTTGCCTGTCCTTGATGAGGACCCGTTGAGAAAAATGCCTGTTCACACATTGTAGCCAACTCTACAGAAGCTCGCTTATCAATAAAATTGAAATCATCATCCGGAGAAGGTAATGCAGCAACAGGTCTGCGAGCTCTAGGGATTGCAAGAGATTCAACTGTAGCACCTGGAGATAGAGAATATGGTCGTTGCTGTTGGTGTTGTTGGTGTTGTTGGTGTTGTTGGTGTTGTTGGTGTTGTTGGTGTTGTTGGTGTTGTTGTTGAGGCAAAGGTGTTGAAGTGCCAGAGACTGAAACAGGCCGTAGATGAGATGCAGAGACCTTTTTACGAACAAAAGCTACGTTACGGCGATGACTCGACGAAGCAGTGATGACTGAACTGTTTCTGGAATGATTTCTAGAATGAGCTGAATTGGTGGTAGAGTTGATGACATTATTAATCCCAACAATACTAGTCCTTTTGCTAATAGAAGTTTGACTACTTCTTTTACGATGATGACCATCCAAATTTCTTTCTGCGGATCTTGAATTCCTATTACGACCATCACGAGAATCTCCACTAACATTATCTTGAATATGATCATGACGATATTTCATTAATAGACAATAAAATGTTTTCTCCGAATTAGGACCAGGGGCCATTAATTTCTCAATGACTGCCTCCTTACGAGCCCCATGCCAAAGAATTTGTAAATTTTTTAGAATTTCAGGATCAATTTCTGATGGTGATTTAACAGGCCTATCAGCATTGGCAAAATTAGGATTGATAGGATGATGATGCCTTGGATGATGATTACCCCTTTTAGGAGGATATTTCTTCAATAATGGATGTCGCAAAATTTCCGACATAGATATACGTCTGTCCGGATCAACCCTTAACATTTTCCATATTAAGTCTTGAGCTTCAATAGAAATATCATTTGGCATTATAAATTTACCAGTTTGAACCTTGAGTAATAATTTCCGAATATTATCATCATCGAATGGTAAATGGCCAGTTAATAAAGCAAATAATATAACACCACAAGACCAAATATCAGATGGAGCACCATGATAATTTTTACCAGCTACAATTTCTGGGGAAGCATAATGAGGAGATCCACAAGAAGTTTCAAGCATTCGATCAGATGTTTCTAATGCAGCCATACCAAAATCAGCTATTTTGATATTACGATTTTTATCCAATAATAAATTTTCAGGTTTTAAATCTCGATGGCAAATGTTGAATCGGTGACAATAATCTACCCCATAAATGATTTGACGGAAATAATTAATAGCCTCACGTTCATCCAATCGACCTTTTTTGATAAGATAATCAAATAATTCCCCACCTTCAACATATTCTAATACCAAATACAATTCACCTTTATTCTCCCATACATCATATAGAGCCATTACATTAGGATGCTCGATAAGCTTCATAATGATTACCTCTCTTTCAATTCCATAAGGAAGCCCACCAGCATCTTTACCTTTTTCACCGCCAGTTGCTACCACTGCAGCAGCAGCCTCTGGTGATATTGTATGATCATTATTATTATGATCATCAACAGGAAGCATTTTTGGTACAATTTTTACTGCAGCTAATTGACCAGTTACTGCATGTTTTGCTAATCTAACTCTACCTGATGAACCACGACCCAAAGTTCTTCCTAATCGCCATGGTCCAATGCGAGTTTTGGATCTTTTTGATGCACTTGAATGATTGGATGATTGAGATAATCTATTATGAGCTTTAATAGCTTCATCAGCATATGAACCAGAACTTGTATCTATACCTGAACGTGTGGCAAAACCTAAGGCGGTTTGAGCCGCTGCCACTGCTACGGTCGTCATTTGACAAAGAGACGACCTAGAAACCTAATTAGTTAGCCAGATATATAGAGCTATTGGTCGTGTCAGCCTCCGGCGGCTGGGGCTATGCCCCAGACCCCTAGGCTCGCTTCGCTCGAGACTTCGTCTAGACTTTGGTAGTCTTCCAGCTAAGTCTGGAGGGGGGGAACCTCCGAGACTAGGGGGTCTGGGGCTAGCATTCACATAGTATTACCTACCAAGTAATGAATTCAAAGATTGAATATAATAGAGCATGCAGTAGGATTTCAATTGAAAAGAAAAAACAATCAGTAATCGAGTAGGATGGATTAATAGATAATTGATTGAATGCAAAATGTGGGATGGATTTGATGCGATGATGATTCAACAACTCACAAGATTCAACACGAAAGCAATTGTTCTAATGACCCCAGATCGTTTATAATCAGGATTGTTATAAAGTTGATGAAATAAACAAAAACAAGAACAATCAAAATGTAGTTTTTTTAAATGAATTGGATGACAGAAATGAAGGCGTCTGGCGGCGGCAGGGCCCTTATATTAAACCAGAATGTTTGCTAACCTTAAGTTAAGAGCGAACACACATACAATAGCGACGAACCTTAGAGAATCTATATCAGATTATAACCATTTACCAAGGTTCTCACCAAACTGTCTATTTCAGAGCCAAAACAAAATATTGATGAAGAAGAAAGAAACAAAAGGATATATAACTGTTGCTAACCCCAAGGTATGCTGATGCAATTTGCAACATGTGTCTGCTTCCACCTGCCTTCTATGATTTGGCTGTTGCACAATGTCGTGTACACGTAACTGTCGATTGTTTCGAGTGACAATGCCCACAATGGTTTGTTCACACAATGATACCAACTACCCTGTATTATTCCTATTGTAGTTAGTGGTATGCGTATAGTCTCTATGAAGCTACCATCAAAATCTATTACCACGTAACTGAATGAATAGAAAAAAATTATTACAACATAAAAAGTTCCCGCCTGGATCTAAGTCTGGCGTGGATCTGCGTTCCATTGGGACTGGTTTGTTTTTGTTTTGATAGTGCGGCTTGTTCAGGAATGTATAAACTGAGACTGTCACAAATATGGGCAATATTAATGATGATCTTTTAGAACTGAAGATTGAAATCACATAACGTACAAAAATGACATATCACATATATATATACATATCAATCGAGCAAATCTCAACCGATCAATTCATCAATCGTATTCTTGAATCTGGATACACTCAATTGCGAGCTACAACTTTTCGAAGGGCCGCGACCGGTTAATGCTTGAAGTTAAGACAGTTAGACTTACAACTGTTAAGAATCAAGTATTCAGCCGTATTGCGCGTCACGACGTACGTACGTACGTTTGTTCACGATTTACAGCGCGTCCAAATCGTGTTTAACTGCACACGTACAATACAACGGTAACTAACGGTTACAGAAAACGCCCAAGTGACGACGCACCGACTGATTATTGCGCATAAAATAGACCCCAACACACAGACACACAGCAAAACTATGTATGTGGTTAACTGTTACCGTGGAGATCCAAAGAATCTTCACTAGTTTCTGGCGATGAAGTTGTTGCTTGGCAGATGACCGAAACTCCATTGTTTGTTCGCCCGGCATCCATAACTAGATATCTTTTTGTTTCATGGTCAGTTTTCAGATGGGTTCTTTCCTGGCGGCTCTGATCCTGCGATTAGGTGTATTACACGTATGCTTCGATTTCAGCTCGATTAATCATATAAGGCGTATATGCCGTGCTGCCCCTCTTGCTATCTAGATCGATCTATCGATCCATTGATCACATCGAATTATGTCTGCTGCCGTATCTGGGGGAATCCCACAGTCCAATTAACGTTAACTTAAGTTACCGTGACTTTTTTACCGGCCAGGTACAGTATTAAGTTGCATGTATAACCTTAATTCGTCCTTCTCAAATAACTTTAAGTTGTAGAGACCATGGTTTTTCGGTTCTAGAGTCAATGTCATTCCTCAGCTGATGCGTTGCGCGTATAACGTGCGTTACCATTGTTTACTTAAGTTCCACCAAATTGGTGCTGTTAATCCCTGTCGCTGGCGCCCGGCGCACAGCAGTTAAGTTAGTTAACGTTAGTTAGGGTTCTCGACGGGCATATCATGTGCTTACTGTAGCTTGTATACGTATAAAAAACCGTATATGTTAACTTGTTATTACTAACTTACTGTAAATTCCATCTATTGATGACTAGCTTGAAATATATGTATGCACGTACTGTTTCGATGAAGGTTAGCGCATTAATCGTTGAGTTTTATTGTTCTATTGTTATATGAAGCTTCATTGTCGTTCTCTGACGTATGAAATACGGAGCGCTCTTCGAATGTTTATCATTGCTTACGACCATAACCTCGAACTACGCGAGCTATGGGGTCTGAGGCTAGCCCCAACCGACGGAGGCAATGTTCAATTGACTGGGGTTTTAAGCAACCAAGTGAGTGGCAACAACAAGTAAAGAGATGAAGCGAGAATTAACAGTGCGGGGTTATGATGAATACTAGATAGAGAATCTCTTAAACCTATAATGGTTTGATGGAAATAAGCTCTACGAGTAAATCATCACAGTTCTCACGACCTATATCTCGTATAAGTGCTCGGAATGGCAGCGATTGATGTCATATACTATTCCCCACCTGGTCATTCCTGAAGTCGGGCCAGGTAGTTGAGGTTAACAGTATTGAGATCGTCCATTCCAATGAGTTAGCGTCGATGTCGATCTTTGCATGAGATAAGGTCTTAGGGTCTTTCTCTATTTTTGGAGAAGATCAGTTTTAGTTTACTATTTGTTCTTGAGGAAGAGTTCCTAAGCTTAAACGAACAGTTAAGCTACATGGAAATGTCTCCGAGATGAGGTTGAACGGTTCTTGCGCTCTGTAATGTCTTGCCGAGTACTCCGGCAGAGGACATGTCAAGATCTTGTTCGTTCTCATTCGTAGACGGTTCTCTGGATTGTGAATGAGCAGAGTAGAAAACAGCCGATAAAATAAATAACAAGGAAAAAAAAATGATATATTCATTGTTAACTCTTAATAATAGTTATTGTCGCTATGTCAAAAAATATTTATCTTATATTTTACACTAACCAGTTATGAGTCAGTTATTTTGATTTCATAAGTTATGGTTGGGTCATCTCAGTGTTGTTTCAAAAGTAACGTCATACAAGTTCCCTCTTTCCCTACCAGAGTTCGATGTAGCTAAATATAAATAATTGCTGGAAATAAAATTGCTTATGATAACGTTAACTTGTTAGAAGCTGCCTGGCGTAGCGAGAGCTAGGCAAAGGAGGAGGAAGTTATGTAAGTTCAATTGATAGATAAACTAAGAATTTTTCGACCGTTGTAGTTTTAGAAAGACTCCGAGCTCTTTCTACACTGGATATGCTAAGCCGTGAGCCTGTCCAGCTAGGGTTTTCACGTAAAGCCAGCTTGCGCAAATCACTACTATATTGTAATAGTTAAACGTACATGTTTTATTATAACTAGCAATTTATTATTAGCGAATTTATAGGACATTTCATTACTCGAGAGGTATATACAGCTGAAGCGTGGGGGAAATGAAGTCCCCCAAATAAAAAAATTTAGAAACAAAAAAAAGGGAAATGGACTGGGAGAGAGGGCACTTTATATACACTTTAAATAAGGTAAGGCGGTAACAAGCTTAACGTTATTGACCCAATGCTTTCGACATTATGACATCATGTCTGTATTTATGATGTTTTAACTTGGAACATCTGGATTGCATGGGTTGCTATCAAAGGGAACATGATTCTCTTGGCCAAATTTATTAGAGCTATCTGTGAGATGAATCACTCTTATAGATACAATACAGAATTTGATGATATCGATAAAGAAACCAAGATAATGCAAGCTTTTATTACTAGATTACAGAAAGAGAAACCTCTTGTGACAAAATACAAACTATTTCGCGAGAAATATATTCGGTATGATTTAGATGATCCATAGCTGATAGAAGCAGGTCTAGAGTGTACTAGACAAACTTGAGTTCTATAGTAGGGCCCCAGCCTTAAACGATTGGTTAGATGTAGGCTGTGTGTTATGATTTAATAATTATTTTATATATTTTATACATAATCAATATCGAAGATAAAAAAAAAAGTGGATTCGTAATATACAGTGCAGATAAAAAAAAGAAGAGTGAATTCAAAGACTTAATTCAAAGACTTACTAGTACATGAATAGCTGGACCCTGGAGGGGAATATGCTTTCACGAGAAGTCACCTAACTCTGTATATCAAGAAGAGGGTCAAGCACTCTAATGATAGTAAATTTAGGATCGAATGAATACACACATAAGTATTAGTGGTGAACATGGCAGAAGCGTAGGCAGACTGGGGGGGGGGGGGGGGTCACAAGTCGCACAGGTTACGGGTTCCAGACTTCCAGTTAACGGAGTAACTTTTTAGTACACTGTACAGTACTAGCAGTACGATAGAGCGCAGTAACTTTCGGTTTGCGGCTAGCTAAGTAGCAAAAAAATGAATGGCAGTTGACAAATAGAAACGTTAAGCATTAGTACAGTACAATAGAACGATTGTACTACAGTACTAACAGTTCAGTCAGAACTATATAACCAATAACATTAGTGTACGGTACAGTACAGTACAGTTAACCAACGTTAATGACTGTTACTCTTTTGGCTTTGCAGATGTACGATAACTGTACTGTAATAGCTTAATTAATACACGTTTATATATTTGTATCACACGGCACTTTTTCCGCTAGTTACGGCAGGACGATTTACTTCAAGTGGTTAGTAGACTAGACTGACTAGCAAAGCAGCCGTTCTGGTACACCCCTTTTTAGCCCCCGCCAATCTCGCCGCCCGGATCCGGATATATTTGTTTCCAGATTGCTTCGTTCCGTTATACGTCCACTAAAGTAACATCATCCATCTTCTACGACTTCTTTCTTCTATTCTTTTTTTGTTGTTGTTCGGTTAGAACGGGTTATACGGAAATTGATATATAAACTTCAATCGACTCAACAAGTCTGGTCGGTAATAAGGAACAAGAAAAGCCGGCAGGTATATAAAACTTCATCAAGTCATAAATTTGGATCGTTTGGATACATGGAACTGTGCGTATAACATTTTCGTTAACTGTGTAAAAAACCTTTGTGCACCTTTAACTGCTGTATCGTTAACTGTTAGACTGTAGAGCTGTCAGACTGATTAAGCTATTATTGACGGTTGCTGACCACTGCTATTCTGAAACTTGGTTGGTTACCCATAGAAACAGCGTACAGGATCTGTTTTATCTCCAGCATACCGCAGCAGAGAGCTCAAGAACGCGCCATCCATTTACCAACAACTCTAGGTAATTTCTTTCCCTCTTTGTCTTTATTTATCGTTGCTCTTTCTCACTTCTGTCACTGTCACTGTCACTCTCAGTCAGCTAGTTAAGTTAGTTAGTCAGCTCAGCTAGTCAGTCATTCAGTAATTCAGGAGCTCACTCACGCACTCACTCAAATTCTCTTCTCTTTCTTAACTTTCTTTGTTTTCTCCTTTTTAGGTTGAACGGCATTATTATTGAGAAGGAATTCATTAATGGAAAGAAATTGAGAATATATTATTAGAGAAAGTTTTGAAATCGAATAAGCCTTTACACGTTTTCATTTTCGACATTTATTAGTTTTTTTTTTTTGTCTGGCATTCATTAGCATTATCATATTCAAACATGTCTACCTGGAAACTAACCAAAAGTAAGTAAATTTCTGTGCTTTGAGATTGAGGTTGCCTCGTACACGGCGTCTCTGGGACATAGCCCCATCCCCCCGTAGATTCCGATTTTTTATCTGACATTCAGAATTAAAAGAAACGCATTTGTCATCGGCATTTTCGCCCCGATCTTCTACTACACCGGCAGAAACAGGATCACCTAAATCAACATCATCATCTGCATCGTCTTCTTCGGGTGATGTATCTTCCTCAAAAACCCCGTTGAGTTTACCGTCAGTTACTGCGGGACACCATTCACCTGGAAGAAAGCCTCCACCGTCCAGTAGTGGTATGTCAAGCTCATCATCTATTGATACAATCCCTACTGCAGGTACTACAAATTCCGATTCTCCTTCTGTACTATCATCATCGGTTTCTTCTACAGTTTCATTGAAAGATTTATCTTTACAAAATGGAACTGGGCATGGAAGTGCAACTATTACTATTCACAGTGGTGCTAACGTTGTTGCCCCAGCTCCACTATCAGCATCTGATGCTGGTACAGTGTCAGATTCAGCTACTTCTACTTCTACAATCACCCCTGGCTTATTAAGCGTATCAATCACAAAGGCAACTGGTGTTTCATTACCACCTGGTCATGTATGGCCAAATTATGTTTTGAATGCTACTGCTAGTAGTTTAAATAATACTGGTGGTATTGGAAGTGGGAATTCTGTATCACCTCGCAAACAATTGGTTAATCCATCTCAATTACAATTGCAGAGAGATAAAGCTGGCAGCGCTTCAGTCGGTCGAAGACGCCCACCACCTATTTATCTTGTATTAGAATATGATAAAACTCAGGTGATTTTAGATGCAGTAGGAGGTACAGTGGATTCTCCTATTTGGGATAAAGTATCGAATTTTGATGTCTCCCGTGTAGAATCTCTCAGTATACAATTTTTTGCCAAAATCCCTGTTGCGGTAAATAATGGTAGTGTTGGTGGTGGTGGTGGTGTAGGCAGCAGTGATAACAATTCCGGATCTGCAGCGGGGTCGGTATCTTCTCCATTTACACCTCCTAATCAATCCTTTGCTGGAGGTAGAAGCGGTGATTATTCTTCGCCACGTAGGCAACGTTATCAAGAAGTGTTTCTTGGAACTTGTAAAATTTATGCGGATTTATCTAAATCTGTTATATGTGATGGGTGGGTCCAATTATCATCCGGAACAGGTAAAATTGAACTCCGAATTGATTTTAAGCCAAACAAAAATAAACATTTAACTATTGATGATTTCGATTTATTAAAAGTTGTAGGTAAAGGATCTTTCGGAAAGGTTATGCAAGTGCGTAAAATTGACACTAGACGTATCTATGCTTTGAAAACTATCCGTAAAGCTCATATTATATCTCGTTCGGAAGTAAATCATACTTTAGCCGAAAGAACTGTTCTTGCCCAGATTGATAATCCATTCATTGTTCCATTAAAGTTCAGTTTCCAATCACGTGAAAAGCTTTATTTAGTCTTGGCTTTTATCAATGGTGGTGAATTATTTCATCATTTACAACGGGAAGGTCGATTTGATTTGAATCGATCTAGGTTTTATACTGCAGAACTTTTATGTGCTCTGGAATGTTTACATGAGTATAATGTCATCTATCGTGATTTAAAACCTGAAAATATTCTATTAGATTATACTGGTCATATTGCTCTTTGCGACTTTGGTCTTTGTAAACTTAATATGGCTGGTCAGGAAAAGACAAATACTTTCTGTGGTACACCAGAATATTTGGCACCAGAACTGTTGTTGGGCCATGGATATACTAAAGTTGTTGATTGGTGGACTTTGGGTGTTTTATTTTATGAAATGTTAACTGGGCTTCCACCATTTTATGATCAAGATACAAATGAAATGTATCGTAAAATCTTACAAGATCCCTTACGATTCCCTGACGATATGGATCGAGAGGCCCGTTCGTTATTGAGTGGCTTACTTAACCGTGATCCTAAAAAACGTCTTGGTGTTAACGGTGCTGCCGAAATTAAAGCTCATCCTTTTTTTGCCCAAATAGACTGGCGTAGACTTATGAATAAAAAATATGCTGCTCCTTTTAAACCATCAGTTGAAAGTGCTACTGATACTAGTAATTTTGATCAAGAATTTACTAGTGAAGTTCCTACTGATTCTGTGGTTGAAAAGGATTTCTATTTGTCAGAGAGTGTTCAACAGCAGTTTGGAGGTTGGACTTATACCAATACTGATTCTAAGCTGGCTAGTTCTGGTCGCTGGTGATGATGATGGATAAATGGAATTTTTTTTTGTAATGACATGACATTTCGTTATATAGATGAGAATATATATTACATAGCTTGTATGATGTCCAAGGCTCAGACCGAGCTTAAACTTGTGGACAGTTCTCGGGATATATACCCTCTCTCCGTTTTGTTTTGCCTCGCGGCGGATACACAGCAACCACTTAACCTCGAGGGAAGCGGTCTGAGGCATAGCACCTAGCCGTCGGAGGCCGCCAACAATACGGGGGGTTATAAATTCGTTATAAATTCGTAAATGAAATATTAAATATGCTAGAGGTTATATCGGGAACAGGGACAGCTACTATACATTCCTTTTTCGCTTTGCTCCTTGCGTTCCAATTTTGAGAAAAAGTGAAAAAAATAGGCCGAGTGCGCCAATTCCAATGGCAAACCAAAATCCTGCCCGATAGCCACGTAGAAGTTCGACAGGGGTAGCAACGAGTTGATTGGGAACAACTGCTGCTACTACCGAGGTAGACACCGCGAGTCCTAGAGCAGTACCCAATTGAAGACAAGTATTAAAAACTCCAGCAGCAGTGGATTGTAAAGATTTATCCACAGTAGAAAGAGTATGCATATTACAAACATTATAGGCTAAATCTGCACCCACTACTACTAGAATCAAACCAGGAAATGGAAGGGCCCAATAGAGTGTATGCATATCAACAAAAGACCATAATAAAGCAGAAGCAGTAAAACCAGACATTGCAACAAGTAAAAGAACTCTACCAGGAATTTTATCTAAAAATAGGCCTGCAAATATATTTACCAGAATTCCACTGATGGCCATAGGTACAAAAAAAGCAGTGGTAAGAATAGGACTTGCCCCTCTAACTTCTTGAAAATATAAAGTCCCATAGAAAGAAATTACTCCTGTAAAGTTCATCCATCCACAAACTACAACAGCCATACAAAGAGCAAATCCAGGAGCTTTCCAAATATGTACGGGCATAAGTGGATTAGCAGGAACATAAGCTTCATAAAAACAAAATGCAGCAATAATTGCCACCCCTATAAATAAGCAAGCGAGGATATAGGGAGTTTTCCAACCATTAGGAGCAGCATCCCATTGAGAAAGGGCAAAAACAAATAAAGTGAAACCAGAAATAATTAGTAATGCTCCTCCATAATCTATAGTTTTTAATGATGATATTAAAAATTGACGATTTAATTGAGGATCAGTCTTTGGTAATACAAACCAACCCAAAATGGTTAATATTGCATAGATAATAGCAAAGAAATAAAGCACAGATTGCCAGGATAAAACTTCATCGCAGATGCCGCCAGACACAATTCCCGCCACGAATCCAATAGGAGCACCAGCAGCAAAAGTTGCCATGACGAAATTTCTTCTTTTACCAGGAGGATATTCAGAACCAAGGATTCCTACTGCAGATGTTACAGCCGATGCACTCGCTAAACCTTGTAACGCCCTTAATATAGTGAACCCAACATATTGTTTAGCAAATCCCGCCCCAAGTGACATAAATGCGAAAAAACCATAACTAAGTAAAACTAATCTTCTTCTACCTAAAGTATCAGCCAATCGACCCATAAGTAACAAGAAAGCTCCATTACCTAATGAGGATGCTGAAATACTCCAACTTAAAGATCCTCCTGCGACATGAAACTCCTCTCCTATTTTTGGTAAAGCAATCATAAGAGCACCACCGTTAAGACTGGTGAGAACCGGGGCCATAGTAAGAATAACTAAACAGACAATTTCATGGAAAGTTGATTTGAATACTAGGGGTCTTCTCATACTGTAAGAATTTGCACTAGCACCACTTTCACTAATACCAATAGAGGCTTCACTTGTACGTCTTGGAGAGCTATTTCCTGAACCCACAAGAGCCGACGGTTTCTCTTGTGCCGAAATTTCCACAGATAATCGAGCCCATAATTCATTATCGGCTTCTTCTGTTTCAGAAGATGGATTTATATTATTCTTTTCATTCATATTGTCGGATATTGAATTCCATGTAATTCATAAAATGATATTATGAATGCTAACTCATGTAGATAATAGCTGAACCTTCACTTTCAGATAGTAGCTCAACTAATCTAAGGAATTGGCAAACTGATTTCTCCTTAAAATACATCCAAAGAAGAGTTTCTTGAGATATCAGGAAAAAAAAAACATCTCTATGTCTCAACATGGAGTTAGGCACGGGGAGCCGATCAAGCGGAAGAACATTTCACTTTACGGGATATAATTCCGCCCTAATCGATCGATCGATCTCCGGACGACCAGGGTAAAAAGTAGTATTTGGTAGCATGCATGCAGCAGCCGGCGCCAATTCACAAATTTCAAGCTGACTAAATTATTTCCTGCTTTCCTTCAGTATTCGGATCGGTATCCAAAGTTACAAATTCGAGCCACTTTACTGACTTTGTCCGAAATTCCTTCCCCAGTCATCAGCACCTGAGTGGCTGACTGCTCGAAGTTAAGATGGTATTAATTTGGTCTTTTCTTGGTTCGTGACGGTCAGTTATTGGAGCGGAAAGTGGAGGCCGATGATGACCGAAAAAATGCCCCCCCTTTACGTAATTATACCCTTGCCACAATCATTTAATAAGAAATTACCCTACCTATGAAAAAGATAAGAGAAATTTCAATCTTCACCAAAATATTTTCAGAATGAGATATCATTATATCTACAGAATTTTACGGCGTATAATTCACCCGTATAATTTCATTTCATTGTTTTAATTTTTTCGGTACCATGTCGGATAAGGTTCGATATTATCTGGAACAGTCAGTGGCTGAACTGGAGGATCTTAAGAAGAAAGAACTTTTCACAAAACAAGAATTATCTATGATAATGAGAAGAAGAACGGATTTTGAATATCGTATAAGTGCTCGAACAGTTAAACCAAGAGATTTTTTACGATATGCTGAATATGAAATCAATGTGGAAAGATTAAGGAAAAAACGTGTAAAAAGATTGAGTGGTGGTAAAAATGCTACTGGTGGAGCCAAACAATCAATATCTGATTGGGCAGGGCCAAGAAGAATCTTATTCATATTTGAAAGAGCTACTAGGAGATTCTCTGGAGATTTACAATTATGGTTACAATATTTGGAATTTGCAAAACAGCAGAAAGCTATTCATGTTACTAATAAAATTTTCACTACTATGTTACAACTTCATCCTACTAAACCTAAGTTATGGGTTTTAGCAGCTAAATATGAAACAGACGAAAATGCTTCAATAAAGGCTGCAAGATCGATTTTACAAAGAGGATTAAGATTTAATCATGATTCACAATTATTATGGTTTGAATATACTAAATTGGAACTTATTTATGTTAGTAAAATTCTTGCTCGTAGGAAATTGTTAGGGTTGAATTTGGATGATGAACAACAAGTTGCTGAGGATGATCAACAAGAACATATATTATTACCTACACCACAAGAAGAGCTTAATCAAGATCTGAAATCACTTCCTGAAGCAGATATATCAATGCTTGGTAACCCTGAGACTAATCCTGCTTTACGTGGTGATGTTGCTCTTGCTATTTATGATGCCGCTATGAATGAACCTACCAGCTCGAATGAAAAGAAGCTTGATTTCTCTTATAAAATTTTGGATCTTTTTGATTCTTTCCCTGATATTGATAGACCCTATTTATGCAAGCATGTTATTGATTTTATCGAGAGTACATTTTCATCTTCTGAAACGAAAGTTTTGGCTATTACTCTCCCATTAAGACATGTGCGTCATGATGATCCTGTGTTTCCTGATATGGTTAAATTGATGATCACAAAGTATACAAAGTTTGGTGCTGAAATAAAAACACTTGAACTAAAACAACTTCTAAAAGAATATCTTTTAGATAAATACTTGTCACAAGATGGTAAATTGGAACCTCCACTTGATCAAAATATTCGTTTAGTTCTACAGGGACTTGTGAAAAAGTTAGAAACATAAACATATAATTGAATGCATTCTGAAGTTATATATCTAGGGCTCGCTTAGCTCAAGGTTAAGATCGCGCTGAGACCCTCTTAACCTCGAGCGAAGCATTACCCGTGGGGAACTCTGGGGCATAGCCAGCCCAATTTCTGGAAGCAGAATACGAGGCCAATTCACAGCCGATGCATCTGGAATAAGAATGTCTCTTAGTTTATAAATAAATTTTTAGTCGATTTTTGAGCCATCTTTCCTGAACGCTTCAAAAATCTGGGGCATAGCCCCAATCGCTGGAAGCAGAATTCGAGGCCAATTCACAGCCGACACATCTTAGTTAATAAATAAAATTTTAATCGATTTTTGAGTATTCTTCACCAAAACGCTTCAAAAATCTGGGGCATAGCCCCAATCGCTGGAAGCCGACACATCTGAAATAAGAATGTCTCTTAGTTAATAAATAAATTTTTAGTCGATTTTTGAGCCATCTTTCCTAAACGCTTCAAAAATCTGGGGCATAGCCCCAATCGCTGGAAGCAGAATTCGAGGCCAATTCACAGCCGACACATCTTAGTTAATAAATAAATTTTTAATCGATTTTTGAGTATTCTTCACCAAAACGCTTCAATCGTTTAGGAAAGATGACTCCATAAAATAGTCCAGATGCTACCACTATTGTAGCTACTATACTTGCCCCACAATATAGGAGAGTGGTAGCAGCAGTAAAATGATCAGAACTATAAGAAGGCAATGATTTACCAGAATACCATTTAGTATCCAGTTGTAAAGTGATAGAATCGCCTATAATATGTCTTTCTTTAGGTAAATATGCCGAACTGAATCCAATTCCAGAAACTGGGACTGGATGTTGAGATAATTGCAAACGTAATTGTTTTTGGCTTTCATTTTGTTTTTCTCGTAGTTGTTGCTGTTCAGAGTCAGGATTTTTATTATCAAGATCATCCTCAAAAGCATCATCATCAGATAGACCATCAGAAGTTAATTCTCTTTGCCGGGCAAAGAATACCACATTCAGGCTAGGATCAACATCAATATGACTCTGTTCAGTGTCTCCGCGAATATCCAGTGTAATTGGCAAGTATTCATTATCTGATATAGGAATACGACATGATAATGGCACATCTTCATGAAGATAGAGTTGGAAAAGATGGTATGTTTCATCAACCAGATGGAAAGTACAATTGAAAATTTCATCAACCAAGAAATGAAAATTCAATTCAGCATTTGTTTCTTTACAGGTTGGAAATGGTTTATAAACAATATTATCTATGTGTTAGCGTGGTATATCACAACTGATCGCATCAAGAACTTACTATTCTCATCAAAGATATGCTCTCCAGTATCGATATGTCTGCTTATACAGCTGAGCGGTAATTTTTGACCTTTGACTAAAGGAGGGGCTAATGACCAAGAGTCATGGTCTACCGCATTCACCACAGATGCTGCTAGAGATAAAAAGATTAAGGGCTTCTTCATCTCTATTACTGCCTCAATCCAATCAAGAATCAAAGTCTCCAGAATATGAAAAGAAGAAGAAATGGATTTGATCAATCTGATAAGATAAAAGGCTAGCGAAAGTAATTAACACGATTTCATTAATTTGATCAAAAACAGCTAGTTATTTCCCGTTTAATCGATCGACGTCTGAACCTACCTAGAACAGCCGCGGCTCAAAAACCGGTCCACGATAGGAACTTCAATTATCTATTCGAATATCCGCCTGTGAGATATAAACAGATCAAATTAATTCTAATAAAAAAATGAAATTATTTCTCGTTTGAAAGGGAAATATAGTACTAGAAGGTGATATATTAATTCGAGATAGTAAGTTTTCAAAAATATTAATAGGAAGTATGTTTTACTCCATATAAATGAGTTTTTTAGAGTCTCATAAAGGATGTTTATCTGAGCCGCAGTCACTATGAATTTCCCGTTTAATCGATCGACGTCTGAACCTACCTGGAACAGCCGCGGCTCAATCTATTCGAATATCCGCCTGTGAGATATAAACAGATCAAATTAATTCTAATAAAAAAATGAAATTATTTCTCGTTTGAAAGGGAAAGTAGTACTAGAAGGCGAGATATTAATTCAAGATAGTAAGTTTTCAAAAATATTAATAGGAAGTACGTTTTACCCCATACAAATGAGTTTTTCAGAGTCTCATAAAGGATGTTTATCTGAGCCGCAGCCACTCTGACTTGAATCGCCTCTTACGTGGGACCCGGAGAAAAGATAGATCTCGAGGATAAACCAAGTTATTAGACAAGCAAACGCCAATATGATGAATATAAAACTATATTATAATATAAAATGAAAGATATTTAATGAAAGAATAGAAAAAATATATTAAACGGTAGAAAAGGATAATTAGCAATCAATATAATAATAAGTATCGTATTATCACACTAACGAGATACTATCGTATGTACCGTGCACCCAAATAAGTAACTCCTGAAAAATGTGTGTCGATTATGGCATTAGATATTGATTATTGCTCAGTTTTTCAATAACACATTTCTTTCCAGTTTCCTATTTTGTTGATCTTGAAAAATAAGGAAATCTGAAATTGGATTTGCATTTGCATTAAACTCAGGATTTGAAATTAAAGGAGATTACGACACGAGAAGACGATACAAATAATTAAGGAACGAATTAGCCAATCTGACTTATAATTAGAGATCGATTTTTTGAATTGAAATAAACTGAGGACTTTAAGGCGATTGATTTTTTGCCCCGAATCACTTTTACTCAATTACTTGGAGTTATAATTGGAGTATTAGTATTACTTCATCATGTCTACAATCACAGAAATAGCGAGAAAAACAACTATTATTCCTCCTCTACCTCCTCCATTCTCTGAACGACAAGCACCAACTGTCAGACTTTATCCTGTCTCCAACTATACATTTAGTGTTAAGGATCCCCAACCTGAGGAAGATAACTCTATTAATGCTAGATTACAACGTCTACAAGAACAATATGAAACTCATGGAATGCGTCGAACATGTGAAGCAATTTTCGTCTGTCATGAACATGGTCATCCTTATGTACTTCTTCTTCAAATTGCCAATGCTTTTTTTAAATTACCTGGTGATTATATATTACCAGATCAGGATGAAATTTCCGGCTTTAAAAAAAGATTGAATGAAAAGTTAGCTCCTGCTCCCGATTCTGAACATGCTCAAGATCCTATCAATTCTGAATGGGAGATTGGTGATTGTTTAACTCAATGGTGGAGACCGAATTTTGAAACTTTCATGTACCCATTTATCCCTCCTCATATAACAAGACCCAAGGAATGTAAAAAGATGTTTTTGGTACATTTACCCAAGCATAAAGTTTTAGCAGTACCTTCAAATATGAAACTTCTAGCAGTGCCATTGTTTGAATTATATGACAATGCTGGTAGATATGGTAATCAGTTAGCAGCAATTCCTTTATATCTTAGCAGGTACAATTTTGAGTTTGTAGATGCTGATGATAATGTAATAGCTACCTATCCGGCAGTTAAACGGGAGTAGATACTTGTGAGTAGTGCTGGAGCGTCTGGATAATGCTCTTAAAATAACGGATTAATGGCTGTTACGAATTATTAGAAAGTTTTTAATTTTTTTTTTTTTTACTACTGTACAATAAATAATATATATAGTCAATTTTAGCTAAGTCGCTAGTCGTCAATTATGTCGTTAGGGGGGTATTTATGAGAGCCAATGTTGACTCTGAAAGAATTCATAGATGCGTGTGGATTTATTAACGTCAATTTTGAGAAGTTCACGGGCAGTTTTCCGTTTAAGAACTCCTCCAGTTCGAAGAAGTTCTCTAAACAGAGTTTCCTTTATAGCCAGATATGGTTTAGGTAATATCCGCAATTGTGAACATAATATTTGTTCTTGAGAAGAAAGAAGTTCAATATCAGGAGCACGAGAAATATCCAATGGCGTAGTATTAATAATTGATTTCCGAAGCTTAGAACCTGATTCTTTCAAATTCAAAGCATTGCCATTAAGAGATGGAGTCGTCGAACTAGTAGTTTCACTTGATACAATTGATACTCCACCAAATGGGCTTGATCGTTGTTCCGATTCAATGACATTGGAAATAACTGATGATGAAAATTTATAACCCATAATAGGAGGAGTAGAAGAACCACCACGACTAGTTAGAGAAGAATCACTAGCATTCGCTTTAGATGAAGCAATTACAGCAGCTAAATTCGAAGAAGTAGTTCTAGTAGAATTAGAATTATTAATAGTACCATTAATAATATTACTATTACTTATAATAGTACTATTAGTAGAAGAACTCAAACCACCACCACCATTAATACCACTTCCTGTATTACCAGTACCAGGTAGAATAATCCCAGCACGATTTAATGCATTCAATCGAATAATTTTATCTCTTTCATATTTAGCAGCCGCTTCTAAAGTTCGAATACCGTTACGTCGATATTCTTGTAATTCCGCTATTCTTCTACGACATCTTAATTCAGAAAGAATAGAATCATTAAACATATCAATATCCTTTTTTGTCATCATTCTAGTAAACGGTTTAATTTTATTCATTAATTCCTTTTCTTCTTTTGTTCTTTTCTTTTCAATAGCAGAATTTTTCCGATAATCTAATAAATCATGAGTCAATATAGTCCTTTTCCTTTCTGCTCTAGTAGTTAATCTAGAATTATAAATATCCAAAACTGTTAATTTTAAATTAACGTCTTGTTCAGGTTCATTGGGATCAAAAACCATATCTTTAACAGTCATTTCAGCCTCATTCTCTGCTTCTTGTTCAAATTCCAATCGACCTGGCATGTATCCTTGAATTTCATGACATGCAGGTACTGATGCAGTTGGCTTTTGTTTAGGAATTGCTAAAGCAGGGGCATTTTTTCTTCGTACTTCTAATCTTTCTCTTTTTTTCTCAGCAAATTCAGCAGGAGTAATATTAAATTTTTTATTCATATCTGGTAATGGATAACTTGGACTCTGAAGAAAAATTTTATTATAATGAGCATCCACTTCTTCTTTTGATCTTCCACCAATATGATCACTTATATCTTGCCAATTACCCAATCCTTGGGTTTCAGCACCCTCTAATAGTAAAAGTTCTTCATCTGCACCCCAATCTTCATCAAATATTGGATAAGTGTGTTGTTCTACAATCATATAATCGTGCCATGGCTGATGAGTTCCTGAGGCTCCCCCCTGAGAAAAGCATTCCACACATAAATCATAATCTTGACATTCGGCACATTTTATTCGGACTAAATTTGTGCAATCACAAGAACAAATATCACAATGAAATCTAAAAACGTTAGCCAATAATAAGAAGAACAAGAACCATCTGTAGCCCCAGATATCTAGCCGGTGGCGAGGCAAACTGGAACTCAGCTCTTCCCTCATCCCTCGTCCCTCATCCCTCATCCCTCTCTAACTCAGCTCTTCCCTCATCTCTCTCGAACCCCAAGTCTCACTACTGAAAATATCCTTATATCAGGTAATACATGCTTATATAATGCATGAACCAAATTTTTGTAACTTACTTGACTCCAGGTTCTGAAGCTTTGAGTGGATTAGAAACAGTTTTACGATGAATTACTGTCATGTTTTTGCCGGTTTCAAGGGCCCAGCCTTCACTACCGGGTCCATAGAGTTATTTTATCAAAAATTCACGTTGAATTTTATATAAACTAGTTGTAAATACCCGTGAATTTCTTCTAGACTTTTGGTCCTGTTTATAGTGAATTGGCGTGCTTTGAATAGTTTCGTTGTCCTGGTTTTTGCTGAGTAGCGGGACGGTCAGTTTATTGTTATTTTGAGGATCCTCCTCCACCTGCCCCTCTTACCCCCCACGCAGCTTAAGGAGGGTAACATTATCGTCGCGTGCACGCCGCATAAGCCGCTTCCGAGAGGTTTGGGCGGAGGAAAAAAAAAAAAAAAAAAAAAAAAAAAAAAAAAAAAAAAAAAAAAAAAAAAAAAAAAAAAAAAAAAAGCGGAGCCCCAGACCCAGCGCTCGCTACGCTCAACGTTAAGTAACCTTATCGGAAATGAGGTAGATCAACGCATGTTGTACAGTGTAGATGGAAGACATTCGGATTTATTTATAAACTAATATTAAACGGTTACTGGTACCCCTGAATCTTGTTCGGCAGGTCGGGTTTGAGTTTTTTGCGCGATTCTCACATGAAAAATTCATTTTTGATTGCGATCGACATTTCCCTGACTTTTATATCCGGTACGGTATATACGTTTTGTATATTATGACTTTTATTCCAAACAATCTCCAAGTTGCGCGTTGGCATTTGGAATTGTCTGAACTTATTCGTTCTTACTCGATCCAAGATATGGGGCCAGCCACTGGAGGCAGATGGACTCACATGTCTATCGATATCACCGCCTATTTCCAGAAGCCTTTAACACGATTCCATGAAAGGTCTTTTATAGTATTATGTAATGAATGACTAATTAGATGGTGAATTAACCTCGATGCGTGAACGACGCGTAACGAAATAAACACTGCCTCGACCAACTGCCTGACCAACTGCCTGACCAACTGCCTGACCAACTGCCTGACCAACTGCCTGACCAACTGCCTGACCAACTGCCTGACCAACTGCCTGACCAACTGCCTGACCAACTGCCTGACCAACTGCCTGCAACCAACTGCCTGACCAACTGCCTGACCAACTGCCTGACCAACTGCCTGACCAACTGCCTGACCAACTGCCTGACCAACTGCCTGACCAACTGCCTGACCAACTGCCTAACCAACTGCCTGACCAACTGCCTGACCAACTACCTCGACCAACTGCCTCGACCAACTGCCTCGACCAACTGTATTATAAACTGTAATATGGATAACTAGTTAACGTCAAAAAATTCTGCAGCGCATGCCGCCATGACTTCCCTTTTTCTTCTTTCGTTCAAAAAGGTGTTGAAATGAAAACCTGACTTAAATGCAGGCAGCGTCGTAAGGCCTTACAGGATGTGGTCCCTGCTCCCGCCCCATTGTCTTCTGTGGAGCAAGATGGTGATGACTTTTTTTTTGGCAGAATTGGGAACAACCACCAGCACATCTTCTACATTCAAAATGATAGAATAATGACTGAAGGGCTCTCTCTTATAAATTTGTAAACTTTTGACGAACTAGAGAAACTCTTAATGAAACTAACATCCAGCTAATGGTAGACAACTATTAGTAAAGAATATGATGATAATTAAGAATGATTTTCAGGCTACGACTGAATAAATTTCTTAACTTTAAAGAACTACTAAACAGCATCACTAAATTGTGATGATAATGATTTAATATTATAATAAACCTATGTTGCTACCCTTTCACCCTTTCACCCTCCCGAGCCTCCCACGGCCTCTGTCCTGCCTCCGTCGGCTCTAGCTCAACAATCAATGGTGCCGACTCTGCCTGTCACTGGTGCTTACCATCCCCAATGCCTCCTCTGACATCAACAATCGGCTATTGCGCGAATCACAAGAACTAAGTAGTTATAGTAATAAACATTGATAAGAACTTGAAACAACCAGATCCAGACCGTGAGCCGGACGGATCATGCCTAGTACTACCCAGAACTAGTACTCTGTCATATGGTCTCTGGTGTCTGGTGTCTACTATATAGTATAAGACTAATTGGATGTTATAGTCTTATTTTTAACCGTATTTATTTTGTTCATTTCTTTCTTCTTACTTGTTATCTCCATGTCTACAATATGGATGATGTCACAAAGTTTTGTTATCAGTGCAAACACGAGCTCCCCAGTTCTTTTTTTACCAGAGAGAATATTATATCTCCAGAGTCTGGAGAATTGAAAACATGGAAATTATGCTATAAATGTCGAGACAGAGCGAAACAATATTATAGACGTAAGAAAAATAACTCTTCTAAAGACGACGAAGAAAACGACAATAATGGATATGACTACATTGATGATGATTTTTTTTTGGTGAATTGGATCCAACCACCAGCGCATCTTCTACATTCAACTAATGGTGTAGTCCAACTTGATCCTGGTCAAAACAACTAACAAGTAACACCATCTATGCCAGCGACGACATCAGAATTTTCTTTACAACAACATAATAATAAATTAACGAATTTAAGAGCAACAACAAATGTAAAAAAATAGTTGAGATAATGATAATGTAACGTCCTCTTTGGCGGGTTCTTCTCGCTTAACTGACTTGACTCCGGCGGCCAGGTTATCGTCCCCAATCCCCCAGCTCTTGGCCTCCTGCTGCCCTCAAGGATCTCAGGCTCTAGCGCTCAGCTAGCGTGGGCTATGTATCTGCCCTGTTTGCCCCTTTCATACGAAGAATCAAATATATATCATCTATGATCTATCAAAAAATGAACAATGATCTTAACCGTTACAACTAATAACGTTATCCGCCTACATACGTTTGATACGTCATTGATACTTTATCTGGTGCTAATATTTAGCCGTGCGGCTCTAATATCGATCATGCGAAAATCATTGAGATCATGTTGATCAATAAACTGTTTATATATTCATTCATTCCTAAAGGAATCTGTGACAAAAAGGGGTTGATTACCTACGTTTCACCTAACCCCCCACTACCATCCTAGGGCCACCAAAGAAGCGTGTGCTACCGACAACACCAAGTAAGCTCTATAGAGACTTCAACCCTGTCGTGTAGTCCCAATTATCTGCTAGGAATAAATTGCTAGTTAAATATAAAACATTTATATATGTACACTGTCAGAAATTTTCTGTTAATGCCGTGTAATAATGACGATTCGTCGATTACCCCTTTAAATACATCTGCTATGTACCACTAGCTAAAGTGGGGTACCCCATACTGAGCCAGGGCATAGACCACGGCTCTCGGTTCCCACTTTCAAGCTTGGTGATATCTCTCCCCCTCTCTCCCGCTGAACTTAACCACGGTGTGGCTCCGGTAACTGAGCTAGCTGGCATATCCCCCAGACTCAAAACGGAGCGAAATAACCTGCAGAAAATAAATGTATTCTATTAAAAGAAGTCGACAGTATTCCATGCTAATATCAGATATTTATTAAAAGTCACAACATGTTCCATTTTAGGAAATATTTATTGTTGAAAATATTTAATACTGAAATATACGCAGAAGAAATTTATTATATAAATAAATACCCACTCAAAAAACCCGGTTGATATAACCCTTAATAGTAAAAGACCTAACCTCAGAAATTCGCACGACTCTCTCCCCTCCGTCTGCTGGGCTGCAAAGAGAGAATTGAAATATTTATCCGCCATCTTAACCATTCGACTTCATCATCAATCAACCGATTTTAGTTTGTTGTTTAAAATCATTTAAAAATGGGTCGTGTTAGAACAAAGACAGTTAAACGTGCTTCTAAGCAAATCATTGAGGGTTATTACCCCAAGCTTACTCTCGATTTTGAGACCAACAAACGTCTTGCTGACGAAATTGCATTCATCCCATCTAAACGACTTAGAAACAAGATTGCTGGATATACTACTCATTTGATGAAGCGTATTCAGAAGGGAGCTGTTCGAGGTATTTCTTTCAAACTTCAAGAAGAAGAACGTGAAAGACGAGATCAGTATGTTCCTGAAGTTTCTGCTTTAGATGTTTCTCAAAGTGAAAATGGTCTTGAAGTTGATAGTGATACTGCCAGTCTTCTTAAGAGTTTGGGATTTGCTAAACTCCCAGTTTCAGTTGTTCATGTTTCTCAACAACAAGCTCCTGAGCGACGATTCCGTAAGAGAAATTAAATTAAGAATAAGAATTAATCAAATAAAAGTAGGGACATCAGTAAACGTGGGGTTGCTATCGAGTTCAGCAAATCTATATTTGATCATTTAGATATTGAGCAACAGAAGATTGTTATTATATGTCAGAAAGTGGTGTGTTTCTTTTTATTGTTTGTTTTTTGGTTTTAATTATCTCTTTGTCTGATGTAAAAAATAAGTTTATCGGATATCCAAGAGGCGTATTCGAAAATTGTAATGAAAGGTGTGTTTTCTCTTTATCTTTTTGTACCTATTGGCTCCCTCTCAACCTGTTGTCTACAGCAGTTTTGATGGTGGAGTTCCTGGGCTCTGCACAGACGCTTCGCTCGAGAGTTTTCTCTGGAGATGTCCCATTCTTCCCAACCTTCATGACATTTGAGGCACAGTTCTAATCACTGGAAATAACTACGGCTAAACAACAAAGGAACTCTGTTAGCTATCTATAGTCTCCGTAGCTCGCTTTTGAACCTGTAGTGAATTGAGCTGAGAGACACCGCAGCTGCCAGAGGTAGATGAAGGCATGGTCCTGTCGGCAACCAGCTAAGACGGACTAGATTGACACAGCGATCAAATAAGGAGGGGTCCTTGTAGAGTCAGCTCGTATAACTTATTAAGCTAACTTTAACGTACAGTACTGTACTCTTCCGCCTCTTCCACTCCATATAGTATTGGCAGTTAGAGATTACTAACGGGCAGTTATCCACCTTGCGACTTTTAAGAATGTCCTTTATAAGATTACCAGCAAAACTGACAAGGGGGATGCCCGACCTCATATCAAGAAAACAACAGCTAAATTCGAACAGACGTACTATCAACTCCGAAGACTGGTCGGCAAAGGTTACGGCGTGACAGGTGCAGTTATTCCCATCTTATCCTACAGCCTGCCGCTTTGGTACAACAACTTATCCAAAACGGATTTCAACAAACTAGAATTGGTCCAAAATAAACTTCTGCGGGATACCCTGGGAGCGATCAGTTCAACACCAATTTGTGTTATGCAGGTCGAAGCAGGCCTACCTCCAATACACCTCCTAATCAACAAAATCTCTAGATGCCAAGCCGCCCGATGGCCATACAAGCTTGCACCAACATCACCGCTCAAACCCCTTGTTCAGAACTCCCTCCTTGTCAAAGAAGGCCCCATCCATTTGGGCATCCTTGACATCCAGGGCCACTTACCGAATTTCACTTCACTTCTTTTTCTACTCCCTCAGGACCAGCAGGCCCCGTGGGATACAACGATTCCATCAACCTCTACAGCGACAACAACTATCAACACTGCTTTTATCCCGACTGCCCTTAA
>JAJMIF010000126.1:27729-61274 GCA_030583505.1 Sugiyamaella castrensis
GACAACTGGAAAGTATACTATCAGACGAATCCCAAAGGTGCATATTTCCGGGCCCTGGAGCCCGAGGTAAATTTCACCACGTCAATTCAAAAACTAATATTAGGGGAAGCACTCACCAGTGCTCCTCGAACTATCATGAGTGGCCTTTCTCAACTTAGATCGGGTCACGCGCAGTTGGGGCGCAATTTTCTACCTGGCCAGGCTTCGGACCCGGCACCAACCTGCCTATGCGGAGTGGACCTGTCCATACCGCACCTTTTGTTCGACTGTGTCAACGTGCAAGAGGAGGCAACCCCCTTGAGGAACTGGGGGCGACAAGATCGCCATCGCCGTTCGGTAACCCTGCACTGGTTGTTTTAGTACCTTTTCATTTTTTACCCACTGGGTTTTTTTAGCGTTGGTTGTTTTTCCAGTGCCATGAAGCAAATGCTTGGGTCACCAAAGGTTCAGGAGTAGCTTGCAGGAACCATGTAGAATAGAGATCATCATGTAGAATTATGTAATACGGCCCAACAGTCCGGCTGAGGTTAGCTCACAGTAGCTCTGCATAGCCGTGGCTAGGATTCCTAGGTACCAATTTATTATTATTATTATTATTATATTATTATGACAAGGGGGATGCAAAACGCACTTAACATAGAACGAATATGTTAATTGTCTTTAATTCTAGAATTAATTTGATCTTTTGATATTCTACTGGCGAGTATATGAATACAGCGCTTGAGCTACTTATACTAGTGTAAGCCACAGAAAATACCAACCGGAGTCATATTAAATGCAAGCCCCAGACCCAAAGCTAGCTCGGTTTTAATCTGACCCAGCCGCCTCACGTCATGTCGACGTCTCCGGTGTCTAGGGCGAAACTCAACCCTATATCTCGCTATAATCATTATAACCGTTACAGCATTGGCTGAATTCACGCTCTGGCGGCACCACACGGAGGGCTCGGCGAATTCGGTACAATTTGTTCTTCTACCAAATGTCTTAGGGTTGAGAGATTTTCCGAGTATAAATGCCTGTTTTTGATGATCTCACGTGGGGTATATGCATCCCCATGCAAGAGGATCGACCAACCATCTCCGGAAAAGGAATATAGAGCGGTCCTGTGCGGATGAGGAAACAGCCGCAGAGCTCGAAGCACAGCGGATGCGGATATCGATCGATTGAAAGGAACTAGTTATTCCCAATAAGCAAGCAATAACGAAACAGGATTGATTTCGCTTCAATAGACGTACTTGAAAGAACTAGTATCGTGAGCGCTAGAGCAGCTGACTGTGACTTTACTTCTCTCTGTGCTCTATGCACTCCGGTCCACTACTATATATTAGCTTGTATATACTTTGTTCATCTCTTCGTCTCTCCATCTCTCCATCTCTCCATCTCTTCATCTTCGTTTATTTCTGTCTTTATCTATATCTTTCTCAACAAATAGAAATCCTTTAGAAAGGAATAATAATAAGTTGTTTTTTTAATTTGATCACGAATATATTTAATAATAGGTTTTTCTCACGAAGTTAGATTGAAAGCTTGAGTTCATTTTGTGTTGGGCTCGGTGAAGAATAAATAGCCTTGGGCCTGTCATTATCTTTTTGAATATATAAACTCGCAAGTAAAAAGTAACAGTTGGCTAGTTAGTTGTAGTTAAGCGTTATACCTCGGATGGATAAACTTATAACGTATCTATAACCCTGCAAATCATACATATAGATCAAGATCAATCAAAGCTATAAACCGCTATTAAATTTTTTTTTATTTAACTTATTCTTCTCTTCATGGTTGTGGAAAACCACCAAACATTCATTTATTGCACAGTCCAATCTGTCGGAGTATTCGGAATATCTTTGGTTTCAGTGCGTGGGGAGTAAAATCAGACAAGTGAATAAGTCAGCTGATAGAAGTGAAATTGGTTTCAGAAGTTATTTCGTCAATTGTTTTTGTCTATTATTAAGCTAAGAGAAAATTTTGGTTTCTGATATATTTTTGCAATAGTCTAATTTTGAATTATCAATTTTGAATAACCAATTTTGAATAACCAACCCTAATTATACATACACCTTAGTTTCTACTGTTTAGGACTTTTTCAAGCCTTGTGATAATTAAACCTTTGAATAGCTTCATGATCTCAATGTCGGTCTGAATCCTTGAACCAAATTGAAATAAAACCATTTATATATTACCCCAAAGGACTGAATTAAACCGTCAAATCAACAATAATGCCACCTGCTAATATATCGCTATCACCAATACCGGCCTCTGCTGCTGAACGTTTAATCAGAAATCCTCATTCTCTACCCCGGATTCCTTCTGCATTGGCCACAATAATTTCACAGAATAGGCATAGTGATCGAATCCGACATCATGCCGAACAAGGTTAGTAGAACAACGGAAACGTACAAGTGTCCGGAACCTCACGAGGTTAGTAGAACAACGGAAGCGTACAAGTGTCCGTAACTTCTTGGTTTTTTCAGAATCCATTCTAACTAATAGCATACTTTTTACGGCGTGCTAAATTGGAAAATCAAAGATCGGAGCGTATTTTAGCTTCTGCTTTTCGGGATAATAATCGAATATCATCTGAATTAGAGAATGCAACTCCATCTCCTCCATCCTCGCCAATGTTGGCTGACACCCCAAGAAGAAAACCTGAACGTCGTAATTCGGATACTGGTATCATAACTTCATCTGTTCCTTCTATTTCTTCTATGAACGGCCGTCGTAGATCTTATTCTATTGGTACTACTAGTTCTCCTGGTAAAACCAGATCATTAAGCGTCAGTCATCCAACCCGAAGATTTTCATCTATTGAACCTAGGGAGACTGCTTTATTTAGTAGTGGTGTTTATTTCATCCCTGAATCTCCGGAAGAAGATGAATTAATCTCTTTACTTTACCCTATAAATACTACGAATTTGTCTCCGAATAATCAACCTCAAGGTACTGGTTCAGGTTCACCTCCTCCACTATTACAGCATTCTATGGCTTTTAGTTCACGGATATTTTCAAAAAATCCCGAAGAACGACTTAAGCAAAGGTGCTATTTTACTAAGCGACCTACTCCATCATGGAAATCGCGTAGCTTCGAACCTTTAAAACAAGGTAAAAACTGGGTTTCGGCCCATCCTAGTTGGCATAGGCTTATGCGCAATGAGTATAAAGTGAATGGACAGGAGGAAACTTGGAGAGAAGAGCGCAGTAGATTTTTACAAGAATTCCGACGGGAAAGGCAATTTCAGAAGCAGTCTCGTCGAAGAATGTCATCGCATTTTTGAACATTTTCACTGTAGTCGGACAGAGAAGGAAGATTCATAGAAAAGCTTTTATCCCCTCTCTGTGGGATTTTTTCTTCTTAATTTATTCTATCTGCTCCATCGGAAATTAATAATTTTTTTGTTTTGATGGATTATGGGTTAATTGGAATTTTAATGAGTCTTTGTTTTGTTTTGTTTTGTTTTGTTTTGTTTTGTTTCGTTTACCCGTTTCTTTATAGCGTTTAGCTACGATACCACTTTGATATTCTAAATAAATTATTTTTTAAAAGAACCAGTCTCCCTCCCTTAGGGCAACTCGGGTCTGAGGCTCAGTTCCAGGGAAAGCCAGGAAACTTTTTAATATTATTTTTATTTTCCTACACACTACGCTAAATAATTGTAGACATTACGCCGCTCTGGATCTCGTTCAAGGTATTCTCGTTCTAACAGTGCATCTATGCGATGCTTGATTAAAAATGGGTCCGGCTTGAACCTGCTAGACAATTGCCGAGTAACATCAGCTACTAACTGGACATGTTCAAGAGTTTTGCGTGACTTCATTATTCGTACAATAGCAGCATCCGTCTCGAATTTCCGCGACTGATCTACTTTATCCAGAGTGTCCTTCCTTTCACTGTCATTCTCCAATCTGCTACCAGATGATACCGCCAATACTTTTATACGGGCCATAGGAGATTCAAACTTATCATTAAAATAAAACTTATCAGTCGGTTTGACATCCCTTGACATGGGTTCTTTTCGTAACAATCGGGTCTTAGGCGCTACCGCAATTGACTGCAAATGACGTATTAGTTCATGTTCAGTAATAGCTGTCAGCGTACGGATTTCTTCAAAAGTCAAAGATTCACCTTCTTCCATATTGTTGAAGAGCATCAAAATAACCATAGCCATAGTTGATAAATTAATTTCATGAGTTCGTTTCTTAAATCTAGCTCTGATATCTGCAGTTCCCATGCTTAAGTTCCACGCTATCACTCTACCACTATGACGAGCCAAATAGAATTTTTCAAATCTTTGTTTGGCATTTTCAACAACTGGTGGGAGAATACATTTAGATTGCGAGTTCACGATTCCCACCGGCCAAAATGTCGAAGTCAGAACATTTACTTGAATTTCTGGAACTGTTCCTGTCACTCCTTCACCCACGCCCATTGTTGTTGATTTAAATTCACCGTTAATATCTTTGGAGACCCGCATATCCTTGAACATGCCCTCCAACTTCGAAGTAAATGCAGTACCGACTTCTCGTTTAATCTTCCCAATCATGTTTCGTTCCACATCATCTGAAATGGATTTACCATTAAGAAGTCTCTTAGCCAGATGTGCTTTGTAATAAGTTTCAAACAAATCCTTATCAGAGATATATCTGAACAAACTAATAGCCTTCTCTAATATCTCTTCAACTTCTTCGTCAGATTTACCCTTCATGGACTTTTTCAAGTGTTCATCAATGAACAGTGATAAAAACTGCGCCACGTTGGGGTTTTCATTAACAAACAGAGCAAATGCATCTTCAATGGAGATCCGTATTTCTCTGCTATTATCAAAAGATCTAGTAAGAAATTTATCATATTCGTCCTTTAAAACTAAAACTTGTTCCACCCACCGGACAGAGATAGCTGTAGGGCTGAGTGCTGACAACGCAGCAGCAGTTGCTGAATTTGTTCCATCCATTGGCTTTGTTGTTCCTGCAGTTGTTACCTTCTCTTGAGGTTCAAGCTCAGACTCTACTATTCCTCGTTTAGATCGAGATGGAGCTAACCGTTGCTGTTGTTTAGCATTTTTAGCCTCTTCTGCTGAGCGTTGAGCCAATTGATTCATTTCCCTCCCAGAATCTAAAACACTCTTACTACTGAACTCGCATATACATCTACGTAGTTTATCAACTCTACCTACTAATTCATATAACAGTGATAAATCGTTGTATTTATCATTTTGAACCCAATCTAGAAACCCCGTTCCGGGTAGAGCCATGACAGTAGTGATACGATCAGTAATCAAAACTTGTTCCATAAGAGGGATTAGCTTATCAAGCGATAGAATGGACAGGTACCTGTTACATCTCTGAGCCTCCTCATCGAGCCAAAATTTTGTTTTATGAATATAAATTGATCCGTCTGGTGTGGATTCAAGTAGATTAGTCGCAGCCGTAGTAAAATATTTTTGAGTTGCTCTCAAAAGTTTAGGCTCAAATTCGCTAGAATAGACATTGCTAGGATATACATTATGTTTAATAGTATTATTATGATCAGTTGGAAGGTCTAATGAAAGCCGTTGGGGAAGACGATTCTGGCTTGCTGGAAGGGATTCCAACATATTTACCGTAGCTTTAATAGTCATTCTATCAATGATTTCGCCGTTTCGTTCATTAATCACTTCGCGGATTATAATATCATCTATAATGGCTCCCACAGGCAGGTGCTGATTAAATATCACTGCATCTCTAAATAAGATCAATCCTGCGTCATATATTAATGGAACTTCAGCCTTTTGGGCATAAACTCGATCCAAATACATTAGAATATCACTAGTCATTTTCATACAAAGACAATTGTCATCCCAATAACGACGAACCTCCTTTAAAAAGTCAACAGAGATGGTACTAGTATCGAAAACAATATCACCACCACCAGAATTTCTAGATCCTAAATCGGTTGTACCTTGTTTATATGATTGTTTCTGAAAAGCATATAATGCCAGTTTTCCTACAACCTCGTTCTCTAAGTGCTCTCTAATTTGCTGTTTAACAGATTCATATAACCTTTTGCCATGTTTCCTCAGAACTAAATAATATGCTGTTCTATAGAGTTCTTCAAACGATCGCTTGGAAGCATTTTTTTCGTAAATCTCTCGAACTGCTGGCGATAATTTTTCATTCCATGAGACATCAAAATTCGCCTCGTCCGCCAAATTTTTCTTGGGCGCACGAATCTTTACCCTTCCTCCTCTAGTGGCCATGGTAGGAAGTGTTCTGATATATGTTAGACTACTAGCCTCGACCCGGTACTTCTGCCTGCAGCCGAAGCCCTAGCTCTCGCTGAGCTCGAGAGCTACTACCACTGCTAAAGAGACCTAGTTGGACAGACTGTCTATCACAACCGCCATACACTTACAAAAATAAAACTTGATACCAAGTATTTAGTATTTCCTAATAGCCGGGGTTTTCCTAAAGAATCTTAATTTAAAATTCGTTTAATCCCAATGGATCACTGTATTTTGGCTGACGGACGGATGTTAGCACAATACTATTACTACTGTTTAAACGTAAGTAAAAAAGCGTAAGTCACGCGTGAAATCATAGACACATCCTATTTGAACTGGAAATACACCGTCAACAATGAACTACAAGAAAGCAATCCAAATATGAATAGTTCCAAAGCAGTCGCTTACTTTTAACAGTTCAATAATGGATGAGATAGAGTCTAGAGATGGAGAATTAAATCCAAATCGGATGGAGGAGGTGGTGGTTGGTGGCCGATAAAAATGATTTCCCAACCCTAAATCAGTCGATGTACAGGGGATGGCTTAATTACCAGCTTATAATTGCCGCACAACTACTGCACGGCTCTACACTAAATAATGGTGACAAGGGTTGGCCAAACTTAAGGCCGGGGAAAATCTCGAGCAGAGAGGTCTGAGAGTGTTGGGCACCGCCGGAGGCGGGAATGGGGGAGGGGGTAGTTGGGCGGCCTGAAAATAGAACAAGTCTCCAGATGAGCTTTGCCAGATGCGCTTAGAGTCCTAGACCCGCCAGAAGCAGAGGCAGAGGCAGATACGTAACTGACGGTAACTCTCAATTATTAGGTTTGATATTGAACTACTACTATTAATAAAAATATATTTGGTAATTGATTAAGACACAGATATTCTCCTTATGGAATTCGAATTAAAGTAAATCTCGATTTTGGTTTGTGAATCAAATTGAATGGGATGTAGAGAACCAATTTCATCCCTCTAGATGAATAGTAAAGAAGAAATATTATATAATATTTATTTTATCCCATCAAACCAAATACCAAAGGAACTATTTTTGATATTATTTTAAATCCCAGCAGATTGAACTTTCTTCTGCCAGTTATTTAATCTCTGAGCAACATCTGCTTCGAAAAGATTGATTCCATTTAATTGGTTACCGACAGCTAGGAGTTAGTATAATGAATTGTCAAGATCTAATAATTTTTCATTAGACTCTTTTTTTTTTTTTTTTTTTTTTTTTTTTTTTTTTTTTTTTTTTTTTTTTTTTTTTTTTTTTTTTCCTCACTTACTTAGCCATCCTGGTCTTATATTGTGTTCACGACCAAATAATTCTAGCTTGCGAGACACGGGTCCTGCTAAGCGATTGGCAAGATCATAAAGCTCATCAGGTTTATGACTCTTGTCTCTTGTGGTAGACACAATAACATCGACATCTACACCTTTAGCCAACCAGGGTGGGTTTCCCTTAATCCTAATATTTGTTAATCACAATTATCTGTGGCCGCTGCCTCAGGCGGGACGAACCCCCCTAAATCCCTACCTCTCGTTACGGAACGGCGATTGGAATGATGCCCAGCAGAGACTCTGCAATCAGCAGTTGTTGGACATACCCCATAAGAACATGCTCTTTGGAATGATTCAGCCAATGACCAGTTCTACCTGTACAAATAGTACGAGCTAACTGATTGGTCTTGCACCAAATGATCTCTTCAATATGAGTATATCCCCATTTACGCATGCATTGTCGGCCAATATCCAGAGCTCTTCCTGTAACCCACAAGAAGAAGACTCCTTCATATTGGATATCGCTAATTTTGAATGAGAGAATTTCTCTTATGTTTGTTAGTGAATTTTTGTTTGGACCCACCAGTATGATCCCCGCTTCGTCTCAGTTACCGGAGTTAAATGTATAGAACGAATTAACTTACTCATCAGTAATAATTCCATATGGTAATTGCAGATGGCCATTCATATGTATATCCCATGGAGCTATGGTTAGATATCATTTGACAAAGATAGTTCCTCAGTTGTAGAAAAGCTGGCCCATACTGCCCTGACTTTATTTTCTCTAGGTACATGGAACCTAAGCCTCAGGAAACTCACTTACGATCTGCTATAATAACGCTGAAATTGCCAAGAACTTTGAGGTCGAGTTTACGAATATCGCAGGAAATCCATTGAGCAGACAAAGAAGGCATCTGGGAATTAGTTAATTAATAATCAAACTCGCCTTAGCCGTATTCCGATAAGGGATAACAAAAAGAAAAACTTACAGAAGCTTTGGAATATACTCTTTCGGGAATCTCTAGGAAGCTTTGGAATTGATTTTCTTTAGTGGCAGATGAGGTTATGTTGCCGCTGACATTGGTACTCTTTGTGATACTTGTGGTGGCAGTGATTCTATTATCAGGATAAACAATTCGATAATGAACATATTTACATCCTTTACCCTTAAAACAAGTGTCGAGATAAGAACAATCTCCAATAGAAATATCAGTACCAGGAGAGATTAAAGGCTCAAAATGTATTTTCCGCAAACAATCAAGATTACCTTGAAGTAGACAATCGCTGCGTTTCGGTAGAGGGCAAATCTCCACATAAGGTTTTGGAGGACTACTTGAAAGAATTTGTTCTCTAATAAGGATTTGTTTCTGAGTTGGTTTCGAAAGTAAATCATCGAGTGATTTTCGCAATCTCCCAAAAAATGAATCTTCATTACGTATCACAGAGAATAAAATTCCAAAAATATTATTATTCCCATCAATGACATCTTCTTCTGTCTTAATTCTACAGGAGTCCGAGCCCGAGGAAGTAGAAATAAATTCCAGCCGTTGATAGCGGTTAGGGTTGTCTTTAATAGTATAAGGTTGCAGATCATTACCTTCTGCGTCATCTTCATCAATTCCTCTTAGAGATATGATATCCAGGTTGTTGTGGTTGGTTGCTGAAGCCCATAAACGAAGTACAGACGATTCATAAAATAATAAATAGAATCGAGAAGAATAAGCAGAATTTTCTGAATGAATTTTGTGGAGTACAAATGATGATGGTAAATAATTAGCCAGGGGTTCAGCCACTGACTCTAGGGTTTCTACCGATACGTTAATATCTTTAGCGGTGGTTATAATCTGAGCGAGTTTAGTAAGTGGAAGAGGTAATAAAGGAAAAATTTTTCCAGTAAATGCAATCAAGAAATCAATCAGAATTTGTTCAAAATTATTGGACTGATCGCTAATAATGAAAGGATTCAGAAGAGGAGTGGAAACAGCTGTTAAGGACAATGTTGGAGGAGAAGCCCTTGATGATATGGATGACATGATTGATGTGGTGACTGTGAAGCGGTGAGGATTGAGATTGATAAAATAAAAAGATAATTGACTGGTGTATGAATGTTAGTGAAGAATAAGAGATTGGATTATAGAAGAAAAAATGAAAGTAATTCGAGATTCAAAGAAGTAAGTAATAGAAACAGGGATATATGTTAGTAAGTAGGAAAGGCTGGGTGTATTTTATGTAATAGTGGGGAATAAACTGAAACAAAAGATTTAGACGCTAATTATTGAAAAGCTTATACAAGTTATATTATATGTGGATTCGACCCTACAAAAACATGCATCCAGAGGCCAATACGAATATGAGAGGTCAATTTTAAATATAATACGGTCTGTCGGGATTCTTCTGCCTGGAACCATCCTGATCGTCTCCCCTACCCCCGTCCGCCCGTACCAGCTGGTTCAGGCATGCAGTTAACCTTATATGTCACATTCATAATGTAATAATCATAATAAATTGGTACCTAGGCCCGGCCTGCGGCCGGAATCTAGCCACGGCTAAGTAGAGCTACTCAGCTACCATTAGTTAATCTCAGCCAGACTGTTGGGCCGTATTACATAATTCTAAGTGTGGGAGAAAAACCCCAATCCATACACCCTGCAGCAGGGAGGCATTACACCTTGAGGATCGCTTCCGAATTGAGATACTAAGATGAAACTAATAACCATCAACCTTATACATCAATATGTGCTGATTGGAGATGATTTCCAGAAACGGGAGATAAAATAGTTGAGTGTAGATCAGTTAACCTCACCCCTGTTTATTTTTCATTTGATTGTTTTTACTTTTATATAACATGGATGCCTCATATAATCTTAGATGAAACTTCCATTTTTAAACTCATATAAATTGATATAATGGATAAAGCATTGACCGAAGATATCTTTGTGGACCATTTGATTCCACAGCTTGAATCTAAAGATATTATTGCTTTGCTTCTAACTTGTAAAATAATATATTCCTATACTTCCCATCAAAAAGTATGGAGTAATCTCTATGTTAAAACCTTTTTCGAAGATTTAGTAGAATATCAAGATACCACTAATTGGGATTGGAAAGATAAATATCATTTCAGATCTAAAGCTAAAGTTTACTCATGGCGTTACAAATGGTCCGAAATAAAAAAGAAACCTGTTCGATCTAAAGGGTTACCAGGGCATGAAAAAAAGTATGGATTTTATGATGAACCGCAGAAAGTGACGTTTCCGACGGCTCCCGTTTCTATAATTCCCAACTATACTCATCGCACTATGTGTAATGTATTGACTACCTCGGGTGAAATTTATGTTCTCAACCCTCAAATAGATACTGGTATGCTAAAGCCAATTTCCGAGGATGGGTCTGATATAGATAATATCATACAAGCACGTCCTGATTACAACCCTAATCGTGAATGGATATTCCTGAAGCCAGAGTATAGCAGAACTAAGTTGGTTCATGTGGTGGAGCATCAATACAACAAGTTCATATCTTACGAAGCACTGCATTATTCTTATGTTGATGCAGAGACCTCGGCTGAGATTCAATTTAAAAAAGCTTTGGACAACCAATTACGACAACTACGACCACTAGAATTATATCTACAACAACAATGGCGCGAGGAGGGAGGGCATAGTGATGAAGAAAGTGATCAAATATTCGAACTGCGCCCTTCATATTATTTAAAGAAACATGAATTACCTATAGATCAAGAATTGAAACCCATATTTGTAAAGAAGCTATTCCATCATTTAACCAAGCGAATGGAATGCACTATAGCTGTAATCGAGAATGCGGGTGTTGTGGCTTATCCATATGAACCTGAATGGACATATGCTATCTCAAGACCAGATGATTATGTTTTAGGTCGGATACTTGGAGACGATGAGATCACTCGATTTCCTTATACTTCTGATGTGGTTGATTGCGCTGCTTTGGAGAGTCACCTTAACGCTGATGGCGAGCTGGTAGATTTAATTTTTTTGAAGAGATCTGGTAAGATATTTGCTTCGTCACTTTACGATGAATGTATTAAACTAGAATTGACTGATATCGAAACTGCTCTGGCCAAGATTGTTCGGGAAGAAGAACAATCTATGGGAGAACAAAAGTATGATCCATCTGTAAAAGTTATTCGATTGCAATCTATAGAAGAATTTGCTAATAGCCAAAGTTCGCGAATCACCACAACTTTGGTTCTCTTCACCAATCATGGTCATGTCATATTTTACACCTCTAAGCGCAAAACTGTTTTATATAATAAATTACAGCATGTAGGATGTATCAGAATTTGTTACTATGATACGATGTATTTCGCATTGATTGAGAATGGACGAGTTTTAACATGGCCGAAATCATCCGGTGAAGAGAAAAATATCAGAGAGTTGTATATGTCTGATAAATTCGTGTTTAATATGACATCGGACCATGTTGGGCTACGATTAATTGTGGGTCAGAGAAATAGCGACGGAAAATATGATTCGAAATCAGCGGAATTAAGCAGCAAAGAATTGAATTTAAGACACTTTCTTTACTCTGCACTCCCATCCATAACTTCAGAACAACTCCGTGATGACGTGTATTCACCTGCTACTTCCACGAATGTAACAGCGGCACCTTTTCCGATCAAAGTACTATCTACTTTGTTATCAAATGTTTATCGCCACTTCGTCTTCACTTCTGTCACTGCCGTTCTAAGACGTTTTCTTTGCTCTTTGTTCCCGGCCGTGACTTCAAAACAACTCGTCACAACTTCAAATACAACAGCACTTCTTCCGAGTAGTATACCACCTATTTTGATATCAAATGTTCGTCGCGGCTTCTTTGTTACTGTGGTCACGGCCTCAAAATCTCAGCAAATCATTACTCTTGAGTTGAAACCTCGATATGACCATACAGCCTCAGATTTGAAGCGTATGATTCAATACAGATTAGGATGGAAGCCTAAACAGCAACGCTTATACCATAATGGCTATTTATTTGATAATGAAGATCGGTTAGATGATCATGATGTGAAGAATGGTAGTATCATAATTTTGACAACTACTGAGAATTGAAAAGCTGATATTCTGTTGCCGAAATTCTTCGCTCTGCAGAGATCTAATTCCAATAATTAAAACTACATGTGCTCGGGTCAATTCAAGTTTTTCTGTTGTTATGGCACCAAAAGGTCTCGGAATCATAAGGATCTCATAGCCCCGGCTCGTAGGTCCACATCTACTATCTTATTTTTATTACTAATAATTAATTATAACTTCTATAAGACTGATAAGAATCATGATATATTATATCGAAAATAAGATCAAGAAGAAGGTCATTTTGGTCTTGTAAGTAGAGATCGTCCAAACATTGGACTGGAACGGAGGTGGTCCCTACAGCCTCGACTCTTCCATAGATCTAAGATCTCACCCCCTGAGTCCGGCATACATTCTGTAATCCTATCCTGCGCTTTATTCTCTCAACAGTAATTACTGTACTTCGCCTTTTAACCCATTTTGGTCAAATACGGTTAGTGTATGGATTTATGCTTCGATTACATTTGTTTAATTATCAAGGAAATGATGTTAGACGAGATTTCGGTTTCAGACTCATATAATGGATAAAGCATTGACCGAAGATATCTTTGTACATTATATAATACCACGACTTGAATCTAAAGATATAATTGCCTTACTCCTAACTTGTAAAACAATATATAGCTATGCGTCTCAGCAGAAAGTATGGCATATTCTCTATGTAAAACCTTTTTCGAAGATTTAGTGGAATTTCAGGATACTACTAATTGGGATTGGAAAGCTAACTATCATTTGACATCTAAAGCTGAAGTTTACTCATACAACTATGCCGGTACCAGATTTCTTCTATCTGAAGGAATGCGTAGTGAAAAAAATATACATTTTTTATGATGAACCGGTAAAAAAGACGTTTCCGACACCTGCTGTTTCAATAATTGTTAATAATGATCTTGCTGACTATCCATATGTTGTATTGACTACGTCGGGTGAAATCTATGCTCTCAACGTCTTGCAAGATACTGGTATGCTTGAGACAGTTTCCGAGGATAGATATGATATAGATAATATCATAGAGGCACGTCCAGCTTATAATCCTAATCGTGAATAAAGTAGAACTAAGTTGGTTTATGTTGTGGAGCATCAATATATATATATGAAGTTCATATCTTACGAAGCATATATATTTTGAGCAGATATGGTACGGTGTTCGCGTCGTTATTTGATAATCAATATTACCTAGAGTTAATTGACAAGATTGTTCATAAAGAAGAACAATTCATGAATGAAAAGTATGATCCACCTGTAAATTTGTGCGATTGCAATCCATAGAAAAAATTAATGACACCGAAAGACCACAACATAACACAACTTTGGCTCTTTTCACCAATCATGATCATGTCATCTTTTATACTTCTGAAGGCAAAATTTATTATTATAATAAACTACTACGTGTAGTATGAATTTAACCTAAGACAATTTCTTTTGTCTGCGCTTCCAGCCATAACTTCGGAACAACTCCGTCGTGATAAGGATGCAGCATCTGTTACTGCCTCAACAGTCACCACGGCTTCGTCTTCCTTCACGTCGTCAAAGCTTATGATTCGATCCAGAATAGGATGGGATTCAGAACAGCAATACTTATACCACATAATAATACCACCATGGCTACTTATTTCAAGATGATGATTTCTTGTTGGAACATCATCTGGAGAATGGTAGTATTGTAACTTTGTCGTCTAGTTACATTTTTGCTGATTCCAATGAGTTAGCAAAGATCCTTCCCCCTACATAAACCCTATTTGCCCGAAAGTCAATTATGCTCAGGTGGAGTGGTGTTACTCGCATCCTTGAGACAATCTTGCTGTCTTGTTCACCGTATGAGCTAGTTTAAGATATAATAATTTATTTCATTGTTTTAATTTCAGTTCACAGTTTATTGCATGTATTAACTATGTATCTAAGCTAACTCATAGCTCTTTACTGAGCCTAGAGGGGTTATTAGCCATATAAATAGGTATCTGAATCATGAGAATCACAGAGTCTAAGAACCCTTGGACCTCTAGCTCGGGTCAATTAGGAAGGTACGTATTCGCTCACGATCTTAAAAACCTCGAGTGAAGTAAACCGTGCGTACGGTCTGGCCTGGTACCAGCCCCACTAGGCCTCCGATAGCGGTTGCGCCAAGATGTGACCGGTCCTGGATAAGAGTAATGGATAGGCCCCCGGATGACTGCGGATAAAGTTATATATCCAAGACTGAAAATAATGGAATACTCTATTGACCAGTAATTTAAGTGTAATCGAATGAATAACATTCCGGGCGCCAACACTCCTCTTCCAACCCTCCCGATTTTAAAGCGAATTTTTTTATGCGCCCCGTTTAAGCAATGACTGGTTTTGATATGAGTAAAAAAATCTGTGCTTCATTCGCAGATTATAAAACAAACTTCATTCAATAAATTCTAACTAGTTTATCGGCGATTTATTCATTTAATATATATAAGGTTTAGCATTTTAATTATACTCTTTAAGCTACAACTTCGAACTCGCTTCGGCTGTTGTTGTCGTTGATGTCAGACAAGCATATATGTGAAAGCTATTTAGGAACTTTGAATTGATTCAAGTTAAGTCCCAACCAAAATCTCGGTTTAAAAATATGCATGATAACGGAGTTGGAATCATTCATATCCATTGCCTAAATAGTAAGGGTTAGAAGAGGAGTGTTGACGCCCGGTATGTTTGTTACCTTTAAAGTTTATACAGATAAGAACGAATAGCCGAATGCTTACGTTATGCGCGCGCGCAAAAGTTCACGTGATGATGCCCCGCATCCGGCCGGCCATTATAATTAACGCAATTAGCATATTGATTAGTCATGTATTAGTCATGACATAAACAAAATGTAAACAAACGCGACCTGCCCTTCCTGACACATACTTATTTTGCTTCTCAGCTTCTCAGTATAACTCTTCCGTAAACTTCTAGGTGACGAGTGCTCATAATTTCTGTTCTTACATATCGTCTCTCTCAGTCATTATGATTCGTGATCCTCTACGTCCTGGTGTCAGTCCAGTTGGTTCACGGCCAACATCTTCGTCAACGTCAATACCATCAAGACGAAGATCTAATAGAATGGGAGATAGCGTAACTGGATCTTTACAACGTGTAGTTCAACTTAATGATGATGAAGCAGAGAAGAAATCTCGTCGAGATTCAGGGTTCGGTTCTCAACGACATAGTCTAAGTAGTGAAGCTCGTGGGTCTCTGTCAAGAACCGCTAGTCATGGACCATCTTCACTAGCAGGAGTTGAGTCCACGGCCCCAATTCTGGCCAATTTCGAGCAATGGATGAAACTTGTTAAAGATAATGTAAGTAGATTCATCCATCTTCTACCTCCGTCAGCTGTAGACCCTGACTCGAGAATCTGTCCTCTTTGTTATTAACTCTATATAGAAAATCAACGCTTCCAATTCATGGAACTTTGCTTTGATCGATTATTTTCATGATATGTCTCTATTGCGGGAAGGAGATGGGATTAATTTTCAACGGGCTTCTTATACGTTAGACGGATGTGTTAAGATATATACTTCACGTGTTGACTCGGTAGCTACTGAAACAGGGAAATTACTTAGTGGACTGGCCGATGCTAAAAAAAATGGAGGACGTAATAACCGAGACGGTGAAGATGAAGATACTGCTGGTAAAAGTGATGGCGAGGATGAGGAAGAAGGCGAAGAAGGAAATACAAAAAAGAAACAATCAAGAAGAAGACCAAGAGCAGAGAATACTCTGGCTTCAAGTTATGAACAATTGGAAGTCAAGAAGTTAGATTTGGAATTAACAATCGATCCATTATTTCGCAAAATGTGTGCGGATTTCGACGAGGGTGGTGCTAAGGGGTTATTACTTAATAGTTTAATGATAGATAAAACAGGTAGAATAATCTTCGATGGTGATGCCAATGATGATGATGGTGATGACGATAATAAGGATAATGGCGGTGAGGGAAATGATGATGCTGATGATGCCTTAATTGATCTTGGTGAAGTCACAGCCCATTTTCAAGGAAATACTATCAACATTGATGCTCTAAGAAACAAATATTTCCCAGATTTGAATGACCTCAACAGTTTGGAAATTTGCCCTTCATTACCGAGTCTTTATGATGCTCTTAATGATCCAGCTTTACTTAGTGCCCAACTTCAAGGAATGTCCCTTAATTCTCAACAACAGCAAGAACAGCAGCCAGCTCGTCCATTCGCTGAGTCAATTGAAAATGATGAAAATGGTAACTTTTTCAATAATTACGATGGTGCTACTGATGATTATGATCAATATGTCGGTGATATCCCTGGTTTAATAGATGCTGGCGACGACGTGAATTTAACATTTGGTGATCCTAATGCTTCAATTAATTCTGGTGGTGGTGGCGGTAGTACTACCACAGTCTATGCCGGTGGTCATGCTATGACTGGTAGAGATAGTGATATCTTAGCTTATTTCGATGAAACTTTGAAGAAAAACTGGGCTGGTCCTGAACATTGGAAAATTCAGAAATTAAAGGCCTCAGCAGCAAGTATTAACATTACTGGTTTGACTGCCCCAGTAGATGTAGCATCGTCGTCTATTGCAACAAAGAAACCTCGACAAGTAAAAGAAGCTTTAATGATCGATTTCCTTAGTAAAGACAATGCTATAGATGAATCAATATTATTTGCTGACGGAGGATCAGCAATAAATCTGCCTAAATCTCAATGGAAAGCTAAGAATAGGAACTTGTTACCAGATGATCGACACTTTTCGTCCAAGAATCTTATTGAATTATTCCTGAGACCTAAAGGGAAAGGAAATGTAATAAGTAACAAAATTTTTGGGGGATTATCCTCTGCTGGTAGTGATGCCATATCCGGTACTGGTAATTCAAATGACAACGATGAAAATTTCTGGGCTAAACAGTATCAACAGCCATCATCAAAAGATGGCCGACCGAATGGTGATTATGATCAGAGCTTCTTCAATGATGACGATTATGGTGGTGCACCAGATATGATGGGATTTGATGATGATGAAACCCGTCCATTATCGGGTGCAAGGCTAAGTAAAGATTCTCAAGAATCTCTTTATAGAGAAGCACCAACCCAATTATTAGCTGGTGGGCAGCGTGCTCGTCCCGAATATATCAATTATGCCAAATCCGCTAAGCGAGTCAATGTTAAGCTTCTTAAGGACAATATTTGGTCAGTTTTAAATCTTCCCGAATTATCTCTACCACAGGAACAGGAACAACAACAATCTGATGAAGAATTCGTTAGTCCAGAGACTGGGCAACCTGTGAAATCAAATATTACTACCGCCGAGATTGCAACTGAGCGTAAATTCACTGACATTGCTCAGGAACTTAAAACTGTATACCCAGCTCAGCAAATGTCAGAAATCTCGACCAGTTTCTGCTTTATATGTGTTCTTCATTTAGCAAATGAAAAGGGTCTCGTCATAGAAGATAATGAGCAGCATAACGATCTCACAATAAAATGGGATACTAATATCCCTCGTTCGGTGGTTGCTGGTTGATGGAATGTATTTTATATATTATGAACTATAGATAATGAATGGATATTAGTTTATGAGCTTCTCAATGGTAGTCCTCTGGCGCTGAGGTTCGGTAGGAGACAATTCCGATTTTCGAATTCCCGGTGATGAGGGCGGAGATATATGCGCGGTACGTGTAAGTAGATGCGGCGGTAACATCGTGCTTCGTACAGATTCGGGCCAATTCTGAATATGTCCACGCGAACAAAAATAACGGTTAATTAACTTAACGTTAACTTAATATAACCATCTTCGACATTGCATATTTGTGCATGAAAACTCAAAAAATTGAAAATAAAAATTGAAAAAGAATACTTAAAAGGAAAATAAAAAGAGAACGCCTCGGTAACGGGGAATTGAACCCCGGTCCCCCGCGAGCTATCACATGACAGGCGGAAATTCTAGCCACTAAACTATTACCGACTCATTTGATGTGTTAATAGAGAAAATGACAGTGATTTCTTGAGTTTTTTCAAAAAAAAAAAATTTCGTGAAGGCGCGAATTTACCAAAACGCTAAGAAAGCCCAGCTGGCTATAGATAGCTTACATAGACAATAAATGATTATCAATCAAGAAAGCCCACGGCATTTATGATCGCAAGTCTTAAGATCAGGGAAGTCTGGGGTAATAACTGCCCGTGAAGACAAATCTAGGAGGAAGTGTTGTTGTATGTGTAAATATATAATCTGAATAAATGTACTGAAGATAAAAAAAAAAAAAAAAAATTAGCCCGGTTTGTACGGTCGGTCTATGTGTTGAACCGCGCTTACCGCTTTAACGTTCCTTACACCTCGTACATGGTGGATTTTCCCATCATGCTTTCTTTGTTCAGGCGACAGTTTCGGGTCAGTATGAATCGTACCTGAAATTTTATCGCTTATCATCGAGATGATCTCGCTTCTGTCAAGTACGGGGCTTGACACATTGTTGTTGTTTTTTTTGTTTTGCAGAGTTTTTTCATCCTTTTGGATTTTCTCTGTATGAGTTGGCAGGTATTATGTTGTGTGTAGTTAGTTATGTTATTTGAGTAATTATATATTTCTAATATACTGTTAAGATAAAAAAAAAAAAAAAGTTGAGCTTAATTACATTTATTTAGAAGGGGTTTTTATATTAATATAGGGATAGTTAAATAAGATATATTAGTGTCGCTGGCTATAAATAGCTCACATAGACAATAAATGATTATCAATCAATCAATCAATCATCTATCAATCAATCAATCAATCGCTGGCTATAGATAGCTTACATAGAAAATAAATGATTATCAATCAATCAACAGAATCAAGCAATCAACAAAATCAAGCAACCTTTGTATTCCCGACAAAGGAAGTTGTAGCTCCGGTTTCGACTCCAACTTAGGTAGATAAGGTGTAATGCCTCCCTGCTGCAGGGTGTATGGATTGGGGGGTTTCCCCGATAAACAGTGTCTTCTTGAGCAAGCTGGGACGATCACACATACTCAATGGATACGAGATCCCAATTTCCTGAATCCATTTCCTAACATTTGGAGAAATCTTCAGGATATCCGTAAAGTCGATCCAATAACAGCAGATACATTCCACAAACTCCTTCTTTATAAGTTATCTAATATTGGCATGTGGCCAATGCAATCAACAAGCAACAGACACAATGAGCCATACTTGAACCTTCAAATAAAAATCACTATGGCAATTACATGGATTAGGTGGATTGCGATTAGTTACGAAATCGAGAAGTTAGTGCTACATGCTAGATTCATAAGAGCAATATTTGTCTTAAATCGTCAGTACAGATACAGGAGTACTTTCGAAGAGGAGGCATTTGAGCTACTGGCAATGGATGAATTCGTGAAGCAGAGAATGAAAGGACTGAGAGAAGATTATGTCAATTTAAGGAGGAATTACCATAAAAGAATACAAAAACATTTGCCCCAGCCTAGAGCGAGCTAGGTAACCTTGAGCTTAATTACATTTATTTAGAAGGGGTTTTTATATTAGAAATTATATTTATGAATGTTAGTGTTGGACCCTTACTGACGTAAGTTCCTGTGCTAATACAGAAGTGTAACGGCTCCGGTAAAGCTAAGTCAGGTTGGCTCAAAGATAATTAAAGTTAGTTTTTAATTCTGATCTGTGAATTTTTAAGTTTAAAGTTTGCTTTTGATAAAGAAAATAATAATCCAAGATTGTTTCAAAATCAATCATATGGACATCTGTCACTACATTTAATAGTTGTAGGGCTTGTCTAGGGACAATCTGGGTTTCTGTGCGGACGGAATGGCTAATTCCCCGCAATCGATGGGTGGCTGAGAAGGTTGGTGACCGTTGGTCGGACTTGGTCCCCCTAGCGCTGCGATCTGGGTTTCTGCGGGACGGCTGTCAAAACTGGGGGGCTCCCACAGATCAGCCTGGGTCATATGCATGTCTAAATAAGGTTTACTCAGGGACAAATTGATAAGGGCAAGGGGTGATAGGTTAAACAGTTCAGATATCTGGTTTCTCGTAGATAATTGACCTGAATTAGCTTTCTCGTAGATAATTAGCCTGAATTAGCTTTCACCCCGGTCATATTAAAGTATTATTTAGTTAAAATGACCCCTGTTTTAATTCTTGACGCTTTTTCAACTGCTTTTTCAACTGCTCTTTTTCTTGATCTTGTTGTTGTTGTTGTTGATGAGGTTGATTTTGGTCTTTATCTTCTTCTTCTTCTTCTAATTGTTCTCGTAATTGTTGTCGCTGGTCTTAGTGATGACGATGGTGATGTTGAAGTTGATGATGATGGTGATGGTGATGTTGATGGTGATGTTGATGTTGATGGTGATGGTGATGGTGATGGTGATGGTGATGGTGATGGTGATGGTGATGGTGATGGTGATGTTGATGGTGATGTTGATGGTGATGGTGATGGTGATGGTGATGGTGATGGTGATGGTGATGGTGATGGTGATGGTGATGGTGATGATCTTGATGATGATCTTTGTCTTGACGATCTTAAATTTATTGTTAGAAAGTTGTATTATTATTATTATTATTATTATTATTATTATTGTTGCTGTTATTGTGCTATTTCTCGTACAGGATTATAACATTTCTATCAAACTATATTACTAATCTATAATAATAGACAATCTGTTATTGATTGTACGTCATATATGGCTCAATGATCAACGTTAACTGAGCAAGCTAATAAAAAGTATCAATTTACACCAATTTTTATTCAAAGTTAAATAGTTCTGGTGGCTATAAGTCAGTCGCCCAATGCAGATGTCACAGTCCTGAATTTTGTGTTTGTACTATCAAGCTTGAAATGTTCACCATATAATAGCTGTCAGTGTCCTAAAAGACCGATGTTAAGTGTAGGTCGCTGAACTATAGTCAGGCAGATATGAAAATTGTCTGAAGGAGAATGGCCCATCAGTTCGTTGTAACACCGATCTAACCCCTAGGCACGGTCAGGGTCCAGGGAAATTGAGGTAATAAATATATGTATACATGTATACACTACCGGTATGCAGCTAGTAATTCAACACAAAAAAAAATCTCATTGTAATTCTACGATCCCACGTAAAGTCTGCTGCTGGCTTGCCGGCGTGCCACGACCGCGAAGATATTGAAGATATCAGTCTGAGACATGTTCGGCTAGTTATGGCGAGATGCAGTAAATATTTCAAATATAAAGACCCATTCTCCTGTTAGTATCGTAGTCAAATCAACTGTGACATTATCTGATCGAGCTAAAAATTTAATTAGCAGAAAACAACCATAAACTAAATTAAAATTTAACAACTCACTTTAAAAACATATCTTCTTCAAAGAAATCAATGATTATATTTAGAACTTTGCTTATAAATGCTACAGAAAAACTTCAAGCCTGAATGTCAGGCTGAATCGACAACTTTCTCTCTCCGGTTCTAGCCGTGACCCAGAGCCCTCCCTCCCTAACTACGCTCGAGAAAACTATATAGCAATTGTAATTACACCCCGGCCAACCACCACACCAGCTGGACTACTCCATTGTTTCTAGCTGAGTAAACCACCCAGTTTCAGCCTTGCCTTGCGTAGTATACTTACTTACGGTTCCAAATTTAACTCCGAATAAACGCGACAATCACATACGATAACGTTAACGTTAACGACTCCTCTGCCAACAGTCACAGTATTGTCACTACTACGGTGCAGTCAGCCTTGCTGGACTCGCACATCTTGGTTGGTTCTCTTGTCACGTCTGTGTCTCTTGCCATTATCTCCCTCTTCCTCGCTATCACTCCATACAATTCACTCTGTTCCTCTCTCTCACTCTTCGCCTTTTAATAGCCCGAAATAATCCTACCAATTCGTTTTATCCGAACTACTGAATACAAAAACTCACGTACAAAGCACACCAATACACACTAGTTTATTACTATACCGGGAGTACCGTACTTAACCCGTCTAACCCGTTACACACAGTATCACACTAAAATAGCCGACTGCTATTGAGCACACACAAACTACTGACTACCTCCCACCTACGTATACGCTGCTGTATTGTACCACTGAGCCCACCTCTATATTAAAAAACCATCAGTTAACCTACCTAACAACCGCCTACAAACATACATTCGCCGAACATATTTCTTCATTCACAATCTTTTTATACTTCGTTCATTCTTAAAGCTAAAAGACCAAACCGACCAGGCAAACAACCAGGTCAGCCAAGTAAACAAAACAACCAATCAATACAATCAAGCAATTGGGCAATCAACTAGTTAGTTGGTTATATATTATCTATCATTTATTTTGGTCTTGATCTAATTGTTCTTTTTTGTTTTTGACCAGGTTTTTTTTTTTTTGTTCTTGTTCTTGTTCTGTTCTTGTTCTTCAGATTCGATTCGTTTTTGTGTCTGATATCAATTTTTTTGTTCTGGCCATCGTTTTCGTTATCGTTTTCGTTATCGTTTTCGTTATCATTTCTGTTGATCTTTATTTTTTCTTAATATCTTATTTATTCTATTTATTTCTTCTTGTTCAAACAAAAGAGACAGAATTCGTAGTTTGAATAGAGAACGGATAAACAAACAAAATTGAAGAGTGAGCTATTCATTGTTGATAGAGGAGACCATTTAAAGATCGCATTGTAGTTTATTATATTATATTGGTCATCTGGCAAAGAACCAAAGATAAGATTTACTGAATTGAATTGTTATCCTCCTTACAATTCATTTGTTTCAACAAAGAGAAGGAATCAAATCATATTTTCCTGGCTTATTCAGCAAAATACACGTAAGCTTTTTTTAAAAGCAACCGATTTCTTCCCATCATTGACATCATTTCCAATTCCCTCTGTGGAAGAAATCATAAAACGTAAGCATTCCGTTTATGGACTTCTAGCTGTGGTTTTCCTTGACTCGATTATAGATTTACGGGAGGAGCTAGCAGTTGGACTTTGTTGATATGGACAAAGGCGGAGAACCCCTAGGAGTCTTACGCCGGCCATTTTACTAACTTCAAGTATAGGGAATTTATCGTAAACTCAGGATGAGTAATACTAATGATAGTACCAACCCTAATCAGGCTTGGAAATTTTCTCAATGTTTTGGTGATAAAGGAGATATTGAAAATATAACTGAAGCTGATGTAATTTCAGCAGTTGAATTCGATCACACGGGGAATTATCTGGCCACTGGTGATAAGGGAGGTCGAGTAGTTCTTTTTGAAAGAAATGAGTCTAAAAAAGGTTGTGAATATCGGTTTCATACTGAATTTCAAAGTCATGATGCAGAATTCGATTATTTGAAAAGTTTAGAAATTGAAGAGAAAATTAATCAGATTGAATGGTGTCGACGACAAAATCAAGCGCATTTCTTATTATCTACTAATGATAAAACTATTAAACTATGGAAGATTTATGGCAAATCTTTAAAAGTCGTAGCAGAGAATAATTTATCAGATGGAACTCATAATGGTGGAACGCCTCCAATTATTCCAATAACAAATATTAATTCTTTACGCTTACCTCGAATGACTCTTCATGATACAATTATTGCTGCTATGCCTAGACGGATTTATGCTAATGCTCATACTTATCATATCAATTCAATTAGTGTTAATTCTGATAATGAAACTTTTATTAGTGCTGATGATTTGAGGATAAATTTATGGAATCTAGGCATTTCGGATCAAAGTTTTAATATTGTTGATATTAAACCTGCTAATATGGAAGAATTGACTGAAGTAATTACATCAGCTAGATTTCATCCAATAAGCTGTAATTTGTTTATGTATAGTACATCTAAAGGATCAATTAAATTGGCTGATATGAGAGAGAATGCTCTTTGTGATAATCATGCTAAAGTATTTGAACAGACTGGTACAGCAGAACAATCTTTTTTCACAGAAATTACATCTAGTATTGCTAATGTAAGGTTTTCTTATGATGGCCGATATATTGCTGCTAGAGATTATATGACGGTTAAGATTTGGGATGTTAACATGGAAAGGGAGCCTATAAAAAGTATTAATATTCATGAACATATTCGTGAACGACTTTGTGATGCCTATGAAAATGATGCTATATTTGATAAATTCGAAGTTGTTTTCTCTGGTGATTCAAAGTCGGTTATGACTGGTTCATATAATAATACTATTATGATTTATCCAGATGCTGTTAATACTAGTACTGAGGAAAGTCAAGTAGTTTTACAAGCCGATAAATCGGCATTTAAAGCAAAGAAAGTTGGTGTTCCAATGCCTATTGGTAGTCCATATAATAGTAGTTTTATCAACAAAAATGGTCGACCGGGTACACCTGGTAGAGGAGGGTCAGGAATCAATATGATGAATAAACGGCCAGACGTTGAACATGAACCAGTTGATCTGAAAAAGAATATTCAACATTTAAGTTGGCATCCTCGTGAGAATTCTATTGCCATTGCGGCAACTAACAATGTAAGTATAACAAGAACTGGGGTACTCTGATTCGATCTGGATAAGACACAGGAACTGTATCTTTTCTAACATTTCTAGTTATTCGTATTCTCGACATTGTAGGAGTAGCAGCCGTTTATCTCGCATATATAAATAATACCTCCTTACTCTTCAAGAAAGCGAGAAAATGGCTGTTTTTTCATGACAACAACCCAATATTAACTTATAAAGTTTATATAACCTATCCTTCTAAACCACACCTGTATCTATTACATTTTTCTTGTTCCTTTTTGAGTAAGAATTTGTATATGAAATATATGATGAAAACATCAAATAACTTCGTCTGGTTGTGGGAACAACTTCTTGTTAATTGTCGGCTGTGGCATGAACCCTCGAATTCCGTATCTCTTGTATGAGAGATGGTGAATCTGCCTTTGGCGAGTAGGAGTCTCATAGGAAGGACAGTGGATCAAAGGGAGCTATACCCCCCAAGGACACTTGAAGTCAGAGCCAACCTGATGAACAGTCCGACGATATCGAATATAGCCAGAGATTAAATCCTAGCGAAGACCCAACAGCTAGAGTCTGGGTCTTCGCCCCACAGCCGCCGTAGGCAGACTGGAATAGGGAGGGGTCCATAGAAACATGAGTTAAGAATTTCCACTTTATATTTAACAAAAAAGTTTATGTATATAAGTTATGGTTGATGAAATGTTGATAAAATGTTGATAAAATGTTGCAGAATGAAAACACAATATGGTATGTTTTTCTGTTTAATCCTTGACAATATGACGATTAGCCTTGTCACTCCAGAAAAGAGTCTTATCACCATCTCCCCAGAAGAATTTCTTAGTTCTAACGTTCTGGAATTCAAATTCAGGAGGAAATTGTGCATCAGGAATGTGTGATAAATGTTCACGATGCTTAGCATGTTCGGCTTCAACATAGTAAGTGTTAACTCCAGCGGCTAAAATAGCAGGTACACAAAGGAAAATAGAAATGTTTTTCCAGAGAGTAAAAGTCTTATTGGCATGTTCTTTGGTTCCTTCATAACTGCTCTTGAATTCTTCAGCTTTTTCAGCATTGGGAACAAATCTCTTGTTGGCATAAACAGGAGTAGATGAGACTTCAGTGCTTAACAAACGACGGGAGATAACTGAACTGGTACGACCAGCTACTGATCTAGTTGATAATCTGAACATGTTGATTGACAATTGATTGAAACGAGATAAGAGTTATATTTGTATTTATAATTCCAATTGAAACAGAATCCGAACTTGAGAGTCAGACAGAGTGTGAAAGGAAAGAAAGAAAGGAGCTGATTATATGATGATGTTTTGGCCGTGGTCTGATCTTCCGAAGTAAAAAAATCTGAAGCATACGATTGGGTCAAATTTGACAGGGTAATTAGTCACGTGAAGAGTATCACGTGAAGAAAATTCGTGATCGATCGATCGATCGATCAATTGGCCTGCCCGCCGGCTGACCGTCCTCCCAAAGTTCACACCCGCAGACGGCTAATACATAAACGCATATCCTTTTAAAAGGTTTGTATATATTTTCAGCCAATCAACTGGCCCGCTTCTTTTCGTCTCACATTTTCAAGCGCTTAAGCCGGGTGACAACCATAACCCTACTGGCTGGTCCCAATCAACGACTTTTTTTCAAGCTCTCTCTCGTTTCTTTCTTCTCTCACCTCCTCCAACTCTTCTCTTTTTCATCTTCTTTCTTTCATCTTCATTCCACGTTCTTGTTGTTCGTTTTTGTTTTAATTGCACGTTTGTAAAAAACAACAAAAGAAAAAGAAAAATGTTTCGATCCGCTTTACAGCAATCGACTCGTCGTGCTGGCCTTGCTGCTGCCAGAAGAATTGCTCCTGTAAGTGATATATAGACTCGGACAGTTTTCTTAAAGAAAAATAAGATTGTCTTTATTTCTTAAAGAGAACAATATCCGTAAGAATATGATTATCAATTGGTTTTGAATTTGTTTGTTTTTGAGTTTGTTTTCGTATTTCTAACTGATTTTTCTTAGGTCTCAAGAGTAAGCGCTCGTGCTTATGCTAAAGCTGCTCCTACTGAAGTTTCTTCTATCCTTGAGGAACGTATCCGTGGAGTTTCTGGTGAAGCCAATCTTAATGAAACTGGTCGTGTTCTTTCCATTGGGTAAGTAAAAGTCTTTCAATTGTCAATTGACAGCTCCACTCCGAGGACCTGGGGTTCGAGGATTTCAATTGTGGCTAATAAGGGGAAGACATACCGGCCGAGTATTTTTTTTTCTTTTAACTTCACTTATTCATTTCGTCAATCTATCTGCATTCCAGTCCCCTCGATCCCCTTAGCTCTTCCGTCGTCCCCTCGTAGTACCTCTTCAACTCGTCCTCTCTACTCTTATTTTTCACTTCCTCGATTTTTAGTGCGCCCGAGGATCGGTTTGCCCTTACCCTAGTTCTTCGGCGAGAGCTTTTCATTGGCTGAGTGGATTGGGCTAGGGTATATGGTGTCCTCTCTCTGATGTTGGTACTCCTCAGTCTCTCTGTAGTTGGTACGCCCCCGGTCTCTCTGTAGATGGTACTCCCCCGGTCTCTCTGTAGTTGGTATTCCCCCGGTCTCTCTGTAGTTGGTACTCCCCCTGTCTCTCTATAGTTCGGTCTGCTCTTATTTCATTTTCTAACTTTCAGTGATGGTACTGCCCGTGTTTTCGGTTTGAATAATATCCAAGCTGAAGAATTGGTCGAATTCGCTTCCGGTGTTAAAGGTATGGCTCTTAACTTGGAAGCCGGACAAGTCGGTGTTGTATTGTTTGGTTCTGATCGTCTTGTAAAAGAAGGTGAATCCGTTAAGAGAACTGGTTCCATTGTTGATGTACCAGTTGGACCAGAACTTTTGGGTCGTGTTGTTGATGCTTTGGGTAATCCTATTGATGGCAAGGGTCCTCTTAACGCTAAAGCAAGATCAAGAGCTCAATTGAAAGCTCCTGGTATTTTGCCTCGTCGTTCAGTCCACGAACCTATGCAAACTGGTCTTAAGGCAGTTGATGCCCTTGTCCCTATTGGTCGTGGTCAACGTGAATTGATTATTGGTGATCGTCAAACTGGTAAAACTGCTATTGCTATTGATACAATTCTTAATCAGAAATCTTTAAATGCTGGATCTGATGAATCTAAGAAATTATACTGTGTTTATGTTGCTGTTGGTCAGAAACGTTCTACTGTTGCTCAATTGGCTCAAACTTTAGAAGCTAATGATGCTCTTAAATACTCCATCATTGTAGCTGCTACTGCTTCTGAAGCTGCTCCTTTGCAATATATTGCTCCTTTCACTGCTTGTGCTATGGGTGAATGGTTCCGTGATAATGGAAAGCATGCTTTGATCATTTATGATGATTTGTCTAAACAGGCTGTTGCATATAGACAAATGTCTTTACTATTACGTCGTCCTCCTGGTCGTGAAGCTTATCCTGGTGATGTTTTCTACTTGCACTCTCGTTTACTTGAACGTGCTGCTAAGATGTCTGATAAATTCGGTGGAGGTTCTTTAACTGCTTTACCAGTTATTGAAACTCAAGGTGGTGATGTATCTGCTTATATTCCTACCAATGTCATTTCTATTACTGATGGTCAAATTTTCTTGGAGGCTGAATTGTTCTACAAGGGTATTAGACCTGCTATTAATGTCGGTTTATCTGTTTCTCGTGTCGGTTCAGCTGCTCAAGTTAAAGCTGTCAAACAAGTTGCTGGTTCTCTTAAACTTTTCTTGGCCCAATATCGTGAAGTTGCTGCTTTTGCCCAATTCGGTTCCGATTTGGATGCTTCCACCAAACAAACCTTAGCCCGTGGTGAACGTCTTACTCAATTGTTGACTCAAAAGCAATATTCTCCTCTTACTGCTCAAGAACAGGCTCCTCTTATTTACGCCGGTGTTAACGGTTATCTTGATAACATTCCTGTTTCTGAGGTTTCTCGTTTTGAAGCTGAATTCCTTACTTATCTTAAGGCCAATGAGAGTGATATTTTGGATGCCATTGCTCAGAAAGGTGAATTCACTCCTGAATTGCTTGAAAAGCTTAAGACCGTCACTGCTTCATTCTCTGGTTCCTTCAATTAAAAAAGAAGTTAACACCTGTGATTTTTTAGCATATAATTTCTTAACTTGACAAAAAAAAAAAATTTAAGACTTTCAAAATTAGAGCTTTTACGTGAGAGGGGTTTGTTTGCCTATCTCATCCAACCGTCATACCAATTATTTGGTAGTATATAATATTAGTTAGTATAATGTATCACCTGTATGATGAGAAAAGCAAGTGAGGAGGCTCAGCTCCGGTCCTCCATTTCCCCGTCGCCAGAGGGGCAGAACCCCGAAACCCAGGAGAGTGGAATGGCAACAGTTGTCTGAGACAGATCAGGTCGAAAAAAGTAAGATTAAATTTGATATATGTTTTATTTTGATATAAAACAATTACCTATTTATTCTTAGAAGCATGGAAAGCCTGAATTTCTGGCCTCACTTCAACATCTACTTTATCAAGAATGGATTTTCGGAATCCAAGAGCATGAGAAACTTCAAAAACTACAAAAAATGGAGCTAAAAGAATTGCTTGAATAAGACTTTCAAGTAAAGCAGGAGCTCTATGCTCAAATACACCGTGACCAATGAATTGTAAAATCCATGAAATTACATTGATAGCAATCATAGCCTTAGTAGCCAAAGAACCATATTCATCCAAAACATCAGTCAATTTCAAAGTTGTTAATACTAGAAATGGAATAGAAGGAATACCGAACAAAGCATCTAATAAAGAGTAGAAAATACCATATCCGAAGGAAACAATAACTCCCAAGTTGAGATATTTATAATATTCGACAGGGAAGTTGGGAAATACAAATTCAATTACATTGGCAGGGAGTTTTGCTTTAGTGGCAAGAGCAAATGAGCTGAATAAAATAAGTGGGATGCAACATATATGTATGAAGACATTGACATTATTATCTATTATAGTTAGTTAAAATAATTCATAAAGAACAAGATCTTAACAATACAACATAAGAAAAAAGTGGACTCTACCTAATAATCATATCTGAGGATAACCAACGAGAGCTCTCAGAGGTTCAAATAAGCACAATAGGATACAGAGAGGGCTATTCAACTATACGAAAGACACCGCCAACATTTACAAATAATGCCATTGTTCTTGATTGAGCCGGAATAATCTGAGGATACCTTTACGCATGATGCATCCGGAGATGAAAGCCCATAAATCACAGTTGGATCTTTTATAAAATATAACTTCAAACGATGAAACCAATAATTAATCGGAAAGTCGGCGGGAGGAGGAGAAAAAGGGATTGAAAAAGGGTCAAGATAGAGAAGAGCGTTGGTTAATGGTCACAAATATCGCTTCTTTCGAGAATACTCTATGCAATTTCTACTTACAATGATACTTTCGATAGAAAATGAGTTCCTTTTCAAGATCAAGATTAAGACCCATCTTTATTTTAAATGTCGTCTCCAATTCGTTTTTTAAAAAGAGAAAAATTGATTGGATAATTTTTCAGAAATAATAATAATAATAATAAAACAAATATTTCATCCAATACCGGGGTCAATCAATTGTCACATTCAAAGTGTTCGGTGATGACGGCAGACAAATGATGGATAAAAAAATAAGAAATAACTGAGATAACGATTGAATTATTCGAATATATAAAGGATATATATAAAGTACACCACGGCTAATAAATAAGTTAATTGACCTATCGCTTCCCCGCCTTAACAGATTGTTGTGAACAACGGTTCTGTCGGCCGACATTTATGTTAAGTGCCGAAAATAGGTTCGGAGGGGTAAAGGGGTTAGGAAGGGTATAGATGATGATCTAGATCACGCGTTAGCTTGGTCTAGAATTCATGAACTGTGAACAGATACAAATCTAGTATTTAAAATATAAATATTTTAACGTAGGGAAGATAATCTTTTAGTCTTTTTAGAAATAGCATGATACTCTGTATAAACATGCCATTCGATGCCGACCTATAAACAGTCTAATTAGCCTTTTTCTTGTAACAAGCAATACAAACTCAGATAATCAACCTCGGTCCTTGGTTCATTTTTTTGAAATAGAAACGGGTAGTCTTTAGTCCGATACTGTGGATAGATGTTTCATTTCAAACTCATTAACCTTATATAAACAACTACTCAGTCATTTACAGGCTTATCGAAACTTTGTGCCAACATCTTCAGTAACTGCACTCATTATCTCGGCAGCGCCCTAATTCCGAACCCCGCATCTTTTCTTTCTTTTAACCGGCACATACGTGCTATTAATATTAGAGCTATTTATTGACGTTGAATAACTGATTGTTGATATATATATGCACCTGAGCAGTACGTAGATCCAATGATTTGCAACTCAAACTCGGCATCAACCCAAATTTGGCAACCCTATTGGTAACCTCAGACAAAAGCACATCCAGTACGAAATCTGATAAGACTCTGGTGATGGCGGTAGTCCCACTCACTCACATACACTGGATCTTGGTTGATTCCGATTACTGCATGAGGTGACCGGTAAGGTGATATATTTATGCCATGCGTGTCATACTCAGGAAGCCTTTCTAGCTGGTAGGAAAGGATCGATCGAGCGAGAAAGACGACATCGATTATTTGGCGGAATATAATAGTGGTGTACACTGTATATATATCTGGCCACTGATCCGAGTTTCGTGTGTTATATATCAAGATGAGTGCCGCAGATTACTCCCCAAAATTACCTAAGCTTCATTCAGATGAGATCTTTCTCCTTAATTACGAAAAAGTCTTATCTTATCTCGTTTTCTTTTTAGGACTAGCGGTCCCTAATCGTTATACCATATAAGCGGGTGCTCGAACAACTGTTGGTCGATACACTTAATCTTAATCTCGATCAGGCGTCCTAAGCAACCGACGTAATCAGACAGTCCGTTACAATTTTTGCCGGAATTCCAAGATAAAAATAATTGAGTTTCGCATGTGTGGGGGGTATATGTTTCGAAAGTTACTGCACAAACCGTACCTAAAAAATAAATGCTCCGTGTGAGGCTCGAACTCACGATCTTGAGATAACACCTATTCGGAACAAACAATGTTCTAAATCATATGAGACTCACGCTCTACCAGCTGAGCCAACGGAGCTATTTCACTGAAAACAACTATTTTCATTGCTGCATATAAGATAACTTTATATTTCCCCCGTTAATAGAATATTGAGCATGTTACACGTGTATTATCTTTCACTTCGGGGTAACTCTACAATCACATACTGCAATAGACAGTAAATAAATAATCAATTCAAATCAATTGAACGCTATGGTTATTACTGGTCATAGCTTATATAGACAATAAATGATGAATTGGAATTGGAATTTTGAAAATTTGGGTCGAATAAATTAATGTTACATTGAAATAAATTGACAATCAAAATGTGTATGCCACTTTATGTAGATAGTAAATAAATCTTAACTTTTATAAGGAATAATCGGTTAGTAGAAAACCAGTGCAGAAAAGTCCGTAAGCACTGATATAATTATATAGACAATAAATGATATCAAATCAATCATTCGTTCGATGCAATACAACAACCGTGATAATTACAACTTAGTTGTAGGTTCGGCTTCCACCACTCTCAGCGACATATAACAGTTAATAATTTGTAAATTATTTGTTTATAATAAACTGATTTTATTAATTCCAATAAATATCAGCTATATTTTACAATTTAATTCGATTATTATTTATTGTCCATCGATGAACAACGCAGCGAAACGCGAAAAAAAAAATTTTTAACTTAAGGAAGATTGGTGCATTGCAAGTTATTTCATTGAATTTTTTCACTATTGGGTCTTTTTCTAGCCTTCTTAGGGAACTAAGAACCATGGAATTTAATACTTAATAGTTTATTATAAACAAATTATTATATACGTGTCGCTGGCTCATAGCTCAAATAGACAATAATTCACTTGTAATTATTTTCTGCGCCGCATTAACGCTTAAGATAAGATAAGATAAGATTTATTGTCTATTTGAGCTATGAGCCAGCGACACCTATTGATTGATTGCTAATCATCTATTGTCTATGTAAGCCATTTATAGCCAGTGCCACTAATATATCTTATTTAACTATCCCTAGAGAATAATCCTTTACTAAATTCGGTTTGCTTAAGAATCCTGATGCTCCACTACTATACACCTATATAATTATGTTTTTTTTTAAAAAAAAAGACCTTACGCCTCACAGAAAGCGGCTCAAGCGGCTTTTGTTAAAGCAAGGTAGATAATGATTGATTGATTGATAATCATTTATTGTCTATGTAAGCTATTTATAGCCAGCGACACCTATATATGTTCTTGTCCTTACGGACAGTTCTGTTTGAGCTGCATTTTTCTTGCTTTGCTTAAGAAGACCTACAGGTAGATATAACGAACAGCTTAATGTTAGAGTAATTCGTTTTTTTTTTTTTTTTT